>CM059429.1:52307101-52594754 GCA_030390025.1 Squalus acanthias
CACTGCAGCTATACTTGGGAAATTAAGTGCTTGTTTCTTTTACTGTACTAAATAACGGAAACCAGAAATCGGTTCACCTGTCATATTTCTGTGGGGGATACACTGTTCCTTTACGTTCAACTCATGTAAGTGACCATTCAGTGGGATAAAGACAAGAAAGGGCAGTGCCACAGCCAGGCAGAGTCCAGGGCAACGGATGGGGAAAGGTTCATGACTGATATGTTCTCTTCAGCTTAACAGGCCAAGAAAGGGAGCTGGTTGTGGATGCTAAATTATTCATTAGGTTCAAGGTTGAGGAGCACAACTTTGGTATAGCCATCAATGTCCTAAAAGTGTGCAAAGGTGGTTGAATATATTGGGGGGAGGGTGGTGGTACACAGTTGAAGTATGGGGCAAAAGTACCACGGTTAGGCTTACAGTTGAACCACCCTTTTTGGTCTTTGAAAAGGAAACCATTAAGAGAATTGAAGTGTGGTCTGGGCGGATGACTTATTAGTTCAAACAGCAGGGGGGCGAGCCCAAGCATTGAGGGGATTTGCTATTCCAATAAAATGCTGGGGTTGGGGAGAGAAAACTACAACCCGGAAGGAAAGAACGTATTAAATTAAAAAGAAAAACATTATTGAAGAATATATAATTAAGTTTAAAAATGACCTTTCCTCAGAACAATTTTAATATATAGCTCTTGTACTTTTTTGCAGTTTCCATGTGATGGATATTGTTTCCATATGGAACATGTTTCCAGTCAAATAAGCCATGACACTTATTTACAGACACATTTTCATTCGAATGCATCATTCCTATGGAATATCACCATAATGCTTGTACGAATGCAATGTAGAATTTTAAATTGAGAGTTTATTTTAGGAACATAGGAGCAGGAGTAGGCCATTTAGCCCCTTGAGCCTGTTCCGTCATTCAATGAGATCATGGCTGATCTGTGACCTAACTCCATATACCCACCTTTGCCCCATATCCCTTAATACCTTTGGTTAACAATAGTCCATCAATCTCAGATTTAAAATTAACAGTTTATCTAGCATCGATTGCCATTTGCGGAGGCAAGTTCCAGACTTCTACCACCCTTTGTGTGTAGAAGTGTTTCCTAATTTCACTCCTGTAAGTTCTGGGTCTAATTTTTAGACTATGCCCCTTAGTCCTAGACTCCCCAACCAGCAGAAATAATTTCTCTCTACCCTATCTGTTTCCCTTTATATCTTGGTTTTCTGCTTTGGTGTTGATTTAAATTTTAATAGGCTTATAGTTTTTGAACTGATCGATAGCATTGTGGAATAGTTACCACTCCAGTTAGTTGGAAGACGCGTTTAAAACTGTATGTAAATGCATTAGAAATCCTAACTACCTATTTTGGTATTGGTATGTTGAACTTCTGGAAACCTGATTCAGGCTCCCAGTTACCAGGAGCTGAGCTCAGTTCTACAGGCACTGATGCCCTCATCAAGTACCCATTCTGCATATGTGAACTTGGAGAGAGCGTGCTAATTAGTTGGTATTTGACCTTGAGCAGCAAACCACCAAATCCAGTCCTACCATATGTCTTAACATGTGCACTTTCCAGCAGAGGTCTGTAGGATAGCAATTAAAAGCAAGAACTCTTGTTGCTTCCTCCCCAGCCATGGGATCAAACCTTGGACCATCCTGGTCTGTCTTGGTCAGCGCCACATGTACTGCATTAACCAGTTGAAGAAATCTACATTCATTTTATACTGCACTATTAATGGAAATTACACTAGCTTTTAGTTCAGTTCAGAATTGTGTTTGAATATTATTTACCTTAAATTTTAGGTTTTGTGATCACCATAATCTACACAGCTATGCTAGAATAAAAGTTTTAATTTTAACTCCATTTAAATAGCAGAATTACAATTTGTTGTAACCTAGAAGATGAAACAAATAAACTATAAACTTTTCTTTTTCTTTAGTCTATGAGAAGACAACGAAATGAGGTGGTTGTAGAACTAAGAAAGGTAAGAATTCCTGGTAAAACAACACTGCTAAAGGAAAATAGAGATTAATATTTAGCAACTAAATCTATGCACTAACTGTTTTCGAGTAAGAGGTTATGAAAATGGGAACCATATAAGCCTACGATTGAATTTTTTTGTATAGATGAAAAGTCACTTGAAAGATTTTGTTAACGTTTAACCGGTTGAGTGTACACGAGATGCCATGTAAAATGATGCATGTTACTTTGTCTACATGTGGAGAAAATTAAATTGCATGCATGTATGAGAACATTGGGATTATTATAGTCAAACATGTATGAGACATTTGGATTTTTGTTGGCATTTAATGTTGCAATGAAAAGTTCCTATTTTTCAACTGAACAGCAAAATATTTCTGTTATATAGAACAAGAGGGATGAACATTTATTAAAGCGAAGAAATGTACCTCAAGAGGATGCTTGTGAAGACTCTGACCTTGATGGTGACATCAGAGTGGTAAATACATTCACTGCTGTACAGAGAAATACTTAGTAGAATTTGGTGCTCAAATTTTGATGTTGGCATTGACTGATGAACACTGCTGCCAAGCCTGCTTCTGCTTTTGAAACATCACCAGCACTTTTGATTATTGTCTGGTTAGATCAATTGATGAGCATTTGATAGTTAATCTAATAAGATGCAAACACTAATTGTGGAAGTAGAGATCTCTTGCTTCCGAAATGCACTAGTTATTTTCAGTCAAAATATTACTTTCTTTCCCACCCATAACTTTTAGAGGCAAAAGAGGAGAATGAATTATTGTACTTAAGTTAACTTGCTAATTGACATTTTTTTGAATAGTTTACACTGTTTAAAAGGATGTTTATGGTATCAATTTTTTAAATATATAACAATGTGATGAAAGTTAGATTTCTTGTTTTAAATTTAGTTTTATACTGGTCTTCTAAATGAATTTAAGGTAGTGATATTTTCAATCAGAACAACATTTTCATCACTAGCAAATAGAGATTTTTTATTTCATGGGGATAATATCACAATTGAAAACAGATCTCATTAGGGCAAATTTGAGTGCTGTTGGAATCACTTTGTAATTCACATCAATTTTGTTCCCCATTTAATTTAAGATTCATGTTTAACTTAATTGTAATTACTTAAATGATTTAATATAAACACAATACATGAAGAGGTGCAAGAGGATGATGCAATCATCCAGTTCTGGCAGTGATGTCACTCTTTAGTTATTGGTCAGTGCTATTAAATGTAAATTGTATTCCATAGCACTTTATCACATATCTTAATGTAATTCTAACCAGTTTTGGTACTGCCCAGTGGTAAAGTTATAAGTCTGCTTTATTGTAAGTTGGGGTTCTCAAAATCTGTTAGGCTCGAATGGGGACTCCATTTTTGTCCCTTTAGGGGCATTTTGCCAGATCGTATGTTTTTGGTTTTGTAAAGCATTTTGTAGCAATTTTGTATCTTCTTTTACCAGTTTCAGTAAACAACTTTTCTACTGCCAGCCAGTTGTAGCCTTCTTTAATATGCCCTCCGAGCAGATATGGTTTATTTCTTATGTGGCCTACAGATTATTTATTTCTGTGCAAGTAAACAATAAATACATAAAATTTGAATTCTTGTAAATAGTTGGTACATTTTGCCTTGGGATTGATTTATTATACAGTAAATTAAATGGTTGGTAGGCTTGCAACTTAGCAAAGTTTTTTTCCATAAAAATATCCCTGGTGTTAAACTACCGTAACTTTTTTCAATATGTTTTGAAAACTAATGTTCTTGTCTTTTTTACTCCCTTTCTGCAGCAAAATACATCACTCGAAGCAATAGTGCAGGTGACCAACTTTAATGTTTAAATTGTACTTTTATTTGCCACGATGTGAAATTAAATTAGTATTTACTAATTGTAATTTTATCGAACAGAATGCTTCCAGTGACAACCAGGGGCTTCAGCTCAGTGCAGTGCAGGCTGCTAGGTGAGATTGTCACTCTGAATTTTCTAACATTTGATAGAATCTCAAAATATAAGTAACTTCTATCTCTGGACATAAATGCCAGTTCATTTCCTGTAGAAAATTTGGAGGCTACTGTTTGTTACAAAGAATTTGTCCATTTCTGATCTGAAGAACAGAATGTGAGTGCCTCTGATTTGTCACGCAGCTTGTCCGGCATCCAGTATTGGATGAGCAGAAATTTCCTCCAATTAAATATTGGGAAGATCGAAGCCATTGTCTTCAGTCCCCGCCACAAACTCCGTTCCCTAGCCACCGACTCCTTCCCCCTCCCCGGCCACTGTCTGAGGCTGAATTAGACTGTTCGCAACTGTGGTGTCCTATTTGACCCTAAGCTCAGCTTCCGACCCCATATACTCTCCACCAAGACCGTCTACTTCAACCTCCATAACATTGCCTGTCTCCGCCCCTGCTGCAACTCATCTGCTGCTGAAACCCTCATTCATGCCTATGTTGCCTATAGACTCAACTATTCCAATGCTCTCCTGGACGGCCTCCCACCTTGCACCCTCCATAAACTTGAGCTCATCCAAAATTCTGCTGGCTGCATCCTAATTTGCATCAAGTCCCGTTCACCCATCCCCCGTGTTCACTGACCTACATTGGCTCCCAATCTGGCAACACCTCGATTTTACAACTCATCCTTATTTTCAAATCCCTCCGTGACCTCCCCCCTCTCTATCACTGTAACCTCCTCCAGCCCATCAACTCTTGAGATCTCCGCTCCTCCAATTCTGGCCTCTTGTGCATCCTCAATTTTCATCACTCCACCATTGGCAGCCGTGCCTTCAGCTGCCTCGGTTCTAAACTCTGGGATTCCCTCCCTAAACCTCTCCGCCTCTCTATCTCGCTCTCCTCCTTTAAGATGTTCCTTAAAACCTACCTCTTTAACAAGCTTTTGGTCACCTGACCTAATACCTTCTTGTGTGGCTTGTGTCAAATTTTGTTTAACGCTCGCTGTGGGACATTTTATTACATTGAAGTTTGCTACATAAATGCAAATTGTTGTTGAAGTAAAAACTTTCCAAGCTTTCAAGTTGCCTTTTGCTGTTTATTCCTTTCAACAGGAAGTTGTTGTCAAGTGATCGCAATCCACCAATAGATGATTTAATAAACTCTGGCATTTTACCAATTCTTGTCCATTGTCTAGAACGAGATGACAAGTGAGTATTTAAAATAAACTTTCTTAGTCTCATAGTTTTGAAATTTTAAATCTATAGAAAGAAAATGAACTATTGGGAAAACGTCTTTTTTTCCTGATATTTAATGAATAAATGAAAAGCTGCATTTCACAATGCAATGTAAAATGACCTGCAGGCTTAGTAATTTGTTGTATTTTGTTTATAGTCCTTCATTACAATTTGAAGCAGCATGGGCTTTAACAAACATTGCTTCTGGCACTTCGGAACAAACACAGGCTGTGGTTAAATCAAGTGAGTGTTGCCTCTTATCTTTTGGACACTGAGATTTTACTCGTGTAATTGCACAATATAAATATATTTTAAATATAATTGCAAAGGACATGAATTAATAATTCTCTGTAAAACTTAGTTTGATAGTTCAATTTAAAAACTAATTTAAATTTTAAGTTGTGGGCATGTTACTGATCGAATCCTTTAGGACAACAGATGATTTGTGTTTGGCATATTTTGGATAATGCTTTAAATGACTTAGAACAGTGGTTTAAGCAAACACCTTTCTGTTGTGAATTGCTTCAACTTGTGAATAATTCATAGTTTATTTTCAAAGTTAAAGTGTTGTAAGACCCATCTTTGCATTTGACTTTTTCTTCATTGATGCTGATTCTAAAATCTCTAACTGAAAAATTGATAGCATAAAACAAACTAAAAGGAAACTACAGTGTGCCTTGCAAGAATAAAATCTGGTTATCCTCCCTTTTACTGAAATGTAATTCTTTCTAGAACTTATTTAATGATTTTCTTCCTGTTAGATGCTGTTCCCCTTTTTTTAAGACTGCTACACTCTCCGCATCAGAATGTGTGTGAACAAGCGGTTTGGGCTTTAGGCAACATCATAGGTATGTTTTGTCATTTGGAATTGTTCTGACTGTTAAAAGCTGAGAGGATTTTTCTTTTGCAGTTATTGGGGTAGATTTTCAACTTGCCACCTGGGTATAAAACTGGCGTTGTGGATCAGCTGCAAATGAAAATTGGGCAGTTTCTTTGGTTGGGGGCCAATCCGCAATACCAGTTTTACGGCCGGGTAACAAGTTTAAAAAATCTATCCCATTGTATTATGTAGGAGAATCTGGGTGTGTTAAGGGACACATAAAAGAGTCCATAACGTTTGAGATTAAAACTTGAATTTAGGTTAGCTTCCACTTGTACACTGATAATGTCCAACTTTACCCCTCTACCAGTTTCCTTGACTCTTCGATTGCCTACATGCTGTAAGATTGCTGGTTTGGCATCAAATCCTGAGTGAGTTACAGCTCACTATTGGGACAGTCTGAAGCCATCAACTTCGGTCCCTGCCACAAGCACCGTTCTCATGCTACTAATTCCATTCCCCCTCCCCGTCTATTTTCTCAAACTGAACCAAACTGTTAGCATTCCTGGTGTATTGCTTGATACTAAACTGAGCTTTAAACTACATATTCTATCCATTACTAAGATTGTTTGCAATATCACTGCCCCATCTCCCCACTCTTCACCACTGAAACCCTTGTATCAGCCTTTGCCACTTCTAGTCTCGATTGTTCGAATGCCCTCCTTGCTGGCCTCCCACCCTCCTGTCTCCATGAATTATACCTTGTCCAAAACTCTAATTTGTGTCCTGTGCTGCCCTGTCTCATTCATCTATTAATCCTGTCCTCACTAGTTTCCCATCTCCCATTTATATTAAATTTAAATTTCTCATCCTTATCTACAAATCCATTCACAACCTTTCCCCACCTTAACTCAGTCAGCTCCTCCAGTCCTATAAACCATCCCAAATCCACTGTTCCTCTGATTCTGGCTTTCTATTCATCCCGTGTCTCACCATTTCAGCCACATCAGTCCTGCTTTATGAAATTCTCCTTAGGCCACCTCTCTCTTCTCGGGCCTCCTCTCTCTCCCACCTTTTTAAAAATGCATCTCTTTGCCAAAACCACCTTCCACACTTCCTAATTTCTCTCCTGGCATGGTTCCATTTCTATGAAGTGCCTTGAGCAGTATTTTTGTTATAGAAGATATGCAAAATCAACTTGTTGACATATTTTGACATCTTGAAACACACACCCAGAGTGGTGGTCTGTACAATATGTAGAACTGTAGTGTTTTATATTCTTTTGTATTCAGTTTAATATTTTGCTGGTGAAGGTGTGTGCAACAAGTGTTCAGATCCCACTTGGTGTATGTTTTGGTTAGTCCAAAAGAGATGCTGCAATTTATTTTAATGTGATACAGAAGAATTTTAACATTTTCAATGATATTATTGTCATTACTGAAAACAAAGGGCCTACTTTTCAGAAATGACTGAAAAGCAGAAAGATACTCACTTGTCGTCTTTATAATAGTTTCAATTTTCTGTTATTAGCTTTGCCTCGAGACATATCATTTGGCAGATATTGAATGTAAAATGTTTACTCAGATGAAATAAATGGATGAAACTTAGAAATTAAAATATATATGCATTATGTAATTACTGTACACCTCTTGAATTAGACATTTCTTTAGAGTACTTCACTTTATTTGAGACCTATGTCATTTATATAATTAGGCTAGTATTTTATGTTGGTTGACGGTTGTTACAGGTAGAAATAACTCATATATTCTGGGGTTTTATTGTATTGGGAGATTTTCTTTTATTGTTGGAAACAGCCTAAATGCGGCTTGAGTGCCAGCTTGGTTCAGTGGTGGCATTCAGGTGACCTGAGTCAGAAGGTTGTGCATTCAAATTCATAATCTGAGCATATAATATAAGCTGATATTTCAGTGCAGTACTCAGTAATGCATTGTCAGAAATGCTGTCTTCAGGTGAAGCGTTAAAACTAAGACCCTGTCCACCTGTTAAGGTAGGTGTAAAAATCACTGCTATATTTTGAGGAAAAGCGAGTTCTCTAGTTGTCCTGGCCAACTATCACCACTGAAACAGATGAACTGGTTATTCATTTCATCGCTGTTTGTGAGAGTTTACTGTGTGCAAATTGGCTGCTTTGTTTACTAACAAAAACAACTACATCAAGTACTTGATTTGCTGTGAAGCACTTTGAGATGTCCTGAATGTGTGAAAGGTGCAGTCTGTTATTTAGCTTTATATGGAATGGGCTGCTGCTTTTTCATGTGGATTGGCATTTTGCATATTGTGCTTTGTGTGATAAAACTGAAATTCTCTTTTTTTCCTCAATTGTGACAAACAGGGGATGGCCCTCAATGCAGAGATTATGTCATTAGTCTGGGAGTTGTGAAGCCCCTACTTTCTTTCATTAGTCCATCTATTCCCATTACCTTTCTTCGGAATGTCACATGGGTGATGGTTAATCTCTGCCGTCACAAGGACCCTCCTCCACCAATGGAAACAATTCAGGAGGTAAGTAATTTGAGGTTTGTCAATTTTTCATAATTAAAAAAAAATCTCATCTGAATCATTTGAAAGCTAAAATTGACACTAATTGTAATCTGAACAAAAAACTTTTTCCCTAGATTCTTCCAGCCTTGTGCGTGCTCATCCACCACACAGATGTTAATGTAAGTAATGTGAAGTCAGCACATGTGTGTAAATTGTCTCCGGAGTAGTGGGGTGTAGCTTGCACAAGTTAACTGCATGTTTTTTTGAGAGGCTGAAAGTGCATTCCCTTTCCCAGCTCCTCCAGCCCTGCATTCCAGCATGTGGTTCCTGCTCTTCCAATCTGGCTTCCCTTGTAACCCCACCTCTATCTGCCTTTGGTGGCAGAGTCTTCAGCCGTCTTGATGCCACATTGGCACTTTCTCCCTAAATCCTTCCACTTTTTTACTTCTCTCCCCATCTTCATAGCCTCCTGATAACATGCCTCTGTGTGCCTTCAGTCGCCTTCCTAAATCTTAGTATTATTGGACATCAGTTTCTTTTCTTCAAACTCCTTTTACTACAGTAAATGCACTATATAAATCCAAGTTCTTGAGGTTGAAATTTCAGAACTTTGCAGTATTTAAATAATGCTATTTCTTATCACCGTTGGGCTAGCATTTCTCTTAATAAATTTATATCAACATTTTTCAGATGAAAGGATAAATTGTAGCCGATTAGCAGCAATAATTCTCTGTGGCTTGTCCTTGTTGGGAGCCAGTGTCAAGTGGCAGCATTGCAAGAGGAAAATCAGAAGGGAATTCTCTTTTGTGGGTGGTGGTGAAATTCAGCCACATACTTCTGCTTTTAAGTAATTATGTGTGGATTGCAAAATTTGTAAAAGCTTCATTCATTTTAAATAGTAAAATATATGGACAGAAATATAATCAATTGTTGGTAATAGTCTGTTCAGTTAAGAATATTAACTGTCTATATTTTGTTATATACTGTACATGTTCACTAACCACGTCGAAGACTTTTTATAACCATCAAATATATAATCTAGTCTTTGCCAATTTATTTGCAACTAGTGGGTCACTTGTGACATTTCTCACAGTAAATCAAGAGTACAAGAGAAATTTGTAAAGACAGTGGAATAAAAAGGGAGTCAAAGCTAGCCCATCTGTGGTAGGCAAATTTTGGAGTCTTCAATTAAAAGTAAAATCACAAATTAACTAGATGAAGAGGAAATGATTAGAAGTACCAACATGGATTTCAGATAGGAAGGTCATGCTTAACAAACCTGATGGAATTCTTTTGGGCGTTGACGAATGTAGTGAATGGGCGAAACGCAGTGGATGTCGTATACATGGACTTTCAGAAGCCTTTCCAAAGTACCACACAGGAGACTACTAGAGAAGATTAACGGGTTTAGAATTAAGGGAAGGGTAGCAAGTTGGATTAAAAACTGGTTAGAAGGGGGAAAACAAAGTAGGGGTTATGTTTTTTCAATGGTTGGAAGTGGGTAGCGGTGTCCCTTTGGACTCTGTTCTGGGACCACTTCTGTTCACTGTACATCAATGATTTGATACAGGGCTAGAGGGAATGCTGTTCAAATTCGGAGACAATACTAAAATAGGAGGCATAGTAAATAATTGAGGACCAAAGGAAGCTGCAAGTAAATGTTGATAAGCTACTGGATGGGTGAAAAAATAGCAGATGAAATTTAATGTTGGTAAATGTGAGGTGCTATATTTTGGCAAAAAAGTGATATAATTTGAGGGAAGGGTTGGTGATATGGAAGAGTAGTGGGATTTTGGGGTTCAGATTCACAACATTAAAAGCAGCAGCTCAAGTGGATAAGGCCTTAAAGTTGGGAGAATGCTAGGTTTTATGGCAAGAAGTATAGAACGTAAAAGTCTGATGTGGTAAATCTATATAAAACGTTGGTAAGAACACAGTTGGAATACTGTGTGCTGTTGTGGGCTTCACGCTATAGGAAGGATGCTGAGGCAATAGAGAGGGGACAGCGCAGATTCACGAGCCTGCAGCCTAGTATGAGAAAATGCCAATATGAAAAGAGACTTCAGAAATTGGGTCTTTTTTCATTAGAACAGAGAAGATTAAGGGGTTATTTGATAGAGGTGTTTAAAATTTTGAAGGCATGGGGCAGAGTAGATCGAAGCAGACTGGTTCCAGTGATTAAGGGGTCTAGAATGGTGGGGCACAGCTACAAGATTAAATGTAAGAGATTTTGGAGAGAGCAGGAGAAACTTTTACACAGGTTTGTGAGGCTGTGGAATGCACAACCAGAGCTAGTGATTGAAGCACAGACCATGATAACATTTAATAAGTTAGGTGGTTGAAGGAAAGGTGGTAAAGGAATATAGGGCCAGGACAAACACGAGATTAGGACTATTGCTTGTATGGAGGTTAAACATCAATGAGTAGTTGGGCCAAATGGCTAATTTCTGTGTAACTAAAGTGTTTTTTCACTAGCTCAAATTTCCCAGCATCTAATCAGAAGAGCATGACAGGTTTTTCTTAAACTGCAGAAATTTTATAGTGCATATAGATTTTTAATGTGTTGCATGCTCTGTGATTAAATCCCATCATGGTCTCTTCCCTCCCTATCTCTGTAACCTTCCCCCAACACCCCCACCAGATCTCTGGCTCTTTTGCAAACCCCCCTTCCGTCACACTACCATTGGGGGCTGTGCCTTTAGTTATTTATACCCCACTCTCTGACATTCCCTCAACCCCTAAGTCTCTCCACCCCTCTCTTCATTTAAGTCCCTCCTTAAAAACCACCTCTTAGATCAAGCTTCTGGTCACTTCTAATATCTCTTTGTTTGGCTCAGCATTCATTTGTATCGCATTCTCATCTGTGAAGCACCTTGAGACATTTTTGTACATTAAAGGCACTATATAAATGCAAGTTGTAAGTCAGAGAATATGGTCACTCATGCCTCTCTCAGTAGTCTTTGTATCCTGTTTCTCTTCTAGCCTGCGTCTGTCTCTCTTTTCCCTTAACTCATTTTGCTTTTTATTTCTTTTTGGGTGGTCGGTGGTATGTCAGGAAGAAGGAGCCAACACAGCTGCAATTGGGGATTGTGGGGGAAATGTGGCAGTCAGTGGCTCTCTTCTCATCTCCCCAATTACTCATGCTTGTCTCCTAGTCCATTGTTCCCATCACAACCTCTGCCCCTTCACCTTCTCAATACCGATTGCCCTTCCCACCACTTCACTTCCATCATTCTCGCTACTTCTCTACCCACTCAACACCTGAATTGTCCCCTCTCCTTTCTCTGCTGTCACTCACTTCACCCATAACCCTCCCTTCATTTTCCTCTCTTTCTCCCCCCCCCCGCCCCTCCTCCTTCCAGGCAGGTGGTGAGGCTAGAGGACCCCATAACCAGCTTCACGTCCCGCTCCCCACTCTGCCTTGCTATATGTTTGCTTCAGCGACTTCGTTTGTAGTCAAAAATAAACTTTTTAAAAAAAATCAAATTAGAACGAGGGAAGAAACTGCCTGCCTTTCTCTCGTGTATCTTCTGTCTCTCTTCCCCCCCCCTCTCGTGTGCTTGGTTTCACTGTCTCGTTAAAAATTAGAATCTGTCTTGTCAAGTGTAAGCTATTAGCATTAACCTTTTCTAACAACTGCCATGAGCTAAGCAGTTGGATTTTGAAGTTTACCTGGTGTTTTTGAAAATTGAAGTAAACTTCAATTCCTCCATAAATGTAGACACTAATTTTTCATCAAAAAATTTGAGACAGAAAATGTGACTAAAACATGACAACAGGTTACTCGAGTGGTGCAGGCAAGAAGTGTGTCTTGCCTGAGATTTTTAGTATGTTATGGATAGATGCATATTTTACATTTCTCCATTTAGTAAACTGACAATGCTTTAAACACCTGGTATGTAGGGGGAAAAAAACTTGTGCCTGTGGGGTGATTTACTAGCCTGATGTCACTCAGTCTATTTTTCATTATACTGCTGAATTAAGTTTTAAAAAAAAATTAGGGTTTTGTTAATTGTAGCTTTCACATAGTTACTCATATACTAAATGTTTGTTGTGAATTTCAGATTTTAGTAGACACTGTTTGGGCCTTGTCCTACCTAACAGATGCTGGAAATGAGCAGATTCAGATGGTTATAGATTCTGGGATAGTTCCTCATTTGGTGCCCCTTCTCAGCCATCAGGAGGTCAAAGTTCAGGTAAGGATGCAGTCAGCCGAGCAATGAATTTATTCCTCTGATCTTTTGGTTCCAAATGAAATCTTAAATTTGTTTTTTAAAAAAAAAAGTCCTTTCAAGTTTTTGCAATGCTAATATTTATCAAAAGTTTAAAGATGAACTTCACTTTATTCCACATAATCATAAATGTTGTCTCTTTAAATTTGGGACCATGTTCTGCTCCATTTATATTGGGCCAGCACTTGGAACCCCAGAGTTGAGTCTTGGAAACCCTGGCCTGGAGTCTCCAGATGGTTTCCACCCAGATATCAGCATAATCTGGGTGGAATCGAATGAAGTAGCCCTAAAGATTGCAGAATTTTAAATGTAAGTGAGTTGCGCCCATAACTATTTTATGCGATCTTTTACACTGATACAGAAGTCTATTCGCCCAAAACTGGCCACGCCTCCAGGTCGGCATGGCGAGTTTCTGCTGATTCATCACATTATGCCCAGATTCTCGGGCACACAGGCACCTGTGGTCACATGAATGCAGTGTTAATTACCTGTACCTTCAGTGACCCGCAGTCGATTTGATGTCTGACCCTATTGTGTTTCTCCTGCTGCAATTACTTTAAATTAGTCTAAATTCAGTCAATTACAGCAGTAAAGGACACACCTGTGTGGCTTCAATTGACTACTGGTCATAGGTCTTGTGTATCAGGGGCAGATCAAAGCAGTCAATTGAGGCCAATTAAAAAGTAAAACCAAGAGCATTAAATTAGTCAGTTGACTGGCTCATTTCTTGGCAATCCCACTCGTCTTTGTGATGCTGGAGAATGCCATGTTAGTCACGAATCGATTGCGCTGATTCATGGGAGATCTTATGCTAATGAGTTTTCGCTGAAACTTGAGTGTAACTTCACCTCGACAAAACTGGTGCGGTGTCCAGCGCATTCTGGGCACATTTTGCTGATTGCGCACTTAACGGAAACTCCATGCCAGAGTTGAGTCTCGAGAGATAAAATTGGCATGTCTACAATTTCAATCTGACACATGTGTCAAGTCACATTGCTGTTAATCTGAGTCAATGTTGATTCTGCTGCAATTCCTTGGAGAATGAAATTAGCTATATACTTGACTTTAAATTGAAGGTACTATTGATCAAACAAATGATGCAAAATGTGGTACATGTTGGAATGAATTTAAGAAAATAGTATAATTATTAGCTTCAGTGGATGTGTGCTATTTTTAGTAAATACGTGAATTTGCTTTTGGCTGTCCAGTGTCTACCAAGAGAAATTTGTAAATGTTTGAATATGTGAACTTTGTGGTATTAACAAAAGCAAGATAAAACTTATTTGTATATGCATTTTTGTAATTTAACAAAATACTGATATCTGCCCAGACTGCAGCTTTGCGAGCCGTGGGAAATATTGTAACTGGTACTGATGAGCAAACACAAGTAGTCCTGAACTGCGAAGCTCTTTCTCATTTCCCAGGATTGCTGACTCATCCTAAAGAGAAAATCAATAAGGTAAGAAACTTCAGAATTCTATTCTGCCTGGTAAATCCCTTGTTCATATAGATTATGTATAGCTACTGTTCCCATGTTCCTAATGATCAAGTCTGATAACATTTAGAGCAGTTCTGTTGGAAATTATGAAAGAGATTATTGGCGCTCTCTGTCTGTATTAGGGCTGTTTTTTTTTTTAATGTGGCTATTTGTTAATGGTAAGGTACATATATAAAAGTAACATTTACATAAGTGTGTGTGTGAATATGGATCTGATTTCATTTGTGAACATCAGTGCTGATACTGAAGTGCATCTGAAGGCAATCACATTTCATTTGAGGGGCATTACGATGTGATTTTTGCTGATGATTACAGCCTCAAACAGTCCATTTGCCAGCTGGAGCATGCCAGAACTCTTGACAGGGTGGCATTGTTGTGACCCTGTGAGCTGATCCAACAGAGTTAGCATCTAATATATTTCCAAGTAGGATCTTGAGCATATGCATTGTATGCTGTTTTTGGGAAGTTGCTTTCTGCAGCCCATACATGCTCTGTACAAAGATATTTTCAGTAGTGAATCAGTTAATGTGCATAATTTAAATGCTTGCTCTTGAAGTCCAGATGCCTAAGCAAATGTTACTTGTAAATAAATACTCAATGCACTTTGTACTTTTACTTGATCTCCTTTCTGTCTGCTAATTATACAGGAGGCGGTATGGTTCCTATCCAACATCACAGCTGGCAACCAGCAGCAAGTACAAGCAGTGATTGATGCAAACCTTGTTCCTATGATTATACACCTCTTAGATAAGGTGAGACGCTACACTTCATTTTTTTTCTGTTGCATTTATAGTGTGTTTCATGTTGAGACTTTCAAAATGCTTGCTAAAGTTTATTATTGAATTTCATAGGTAACCCTATTAACTCATCAGTATACAAAGAGAATGTTAGATTCATTTCCATATTTTAAAACCTGTTCAAAGTGAGAAATTGCAACAGATGTGCAAAAAAAGTCATGGGGAAAGCAATGTTATTTCAAATGTAATTTGTAGATTCATTGTGGGTTTAGTGCAGAAAAGAACAATATTCCTGGGTCCATATGATTGTAAAATAGCCACCAAAAGTTCTGAACAGTAAATAAGTTCTGTTTCATTACTTCACTGTGTGGATTCAATTCTGGCTTGCTTGCTTGCTTACTTTTTCTTTTTCTTCCTCCCTAGGGTGATTTTGGTACTCAGAAAGAAGCTGCTTGGGCGATAAGTAATCTAACTATTAGTGGCAGGAAAGAACAGGTGGGTAAGACTAAAGTTTAGGTAAAACGGCTGACAGTGTCAGGAAGTCATACAAAGTTAATTAATTGATAAACTCTTGTATTGCATTGTTGGGGTAAAGTTTTAGTTTGTAAATTCCACTTGGAATTTGTGTTTTTTTTTGTACAAAATGTTTTGTCATTCCTGTTTTGTAAAAGACAAATATGTTGTGAAACTGACTTATTTTTCATTAGGTTGCATACCTGATCCAACAAAAAGTAGTTCCTCCATTCTGTAACCTGCTAACAGTGAAAGACTCGCAGGTAGTGCAAGTGGTATTGGACGGATTGAGTAACATCCTCAAGATGGCAGATGATGAGGCAGAAACAATAGCTAGTCTGATTGAAGAATGTGGTGGTAAGAATGAAATAATAATCCTTGGAAAGTACTTGTCGAGAGTTTGACTCTCAACTAGATGTTAAGTTTGTATTGCAGTATTGATTGACACTCCACCCAGATTTTCTCCTAGGTAAAGTTTTTTATAGTCACTCAAGTCCTGTGGGTAAGGGTGTGAAGGGAAACTGGGATTAGGGATGAGGTGCCTTTCCGAGTTGATCAAGAATGCCTCCCAGCAAATTGGCAACAGAACAGAACTGACTTGTTTCCAAAGTGAACAATGCTAAGCAAAATCTGCACTGTCTCTATGTACACATCCTAATATTCTTAATTTGACAATGGATGAATTATTTGGGTTTCATAGTAGACATTCTGTTTCTGCAGTGGTGTTGTCCCATTGATTCCATGTGTCCCATTAAATCATATTGTGTCTATTTGTTGGATACTTCCTCATTTCAGTCTGCTGACCACAAAATATAGTGAGATTTAAACCTTTTTTTAAAAATCCTTACTAATCAAGAAAAGCTATTCTTGAGATCTCTCTACAAATGGCCACAACAACTATATGACCAGACTTTTTCCAAATAATTTTGAAATACCTGGTTTTAATTTGGATTAATCAAATACCCAAAAAGGATGCCTTCATTCTGTGTTAAATGACAATTAAAGGCTGGTATTCATCATAGTGATAGTGGGCAGCCAGATCAGCCTGCCTGGGAATAATTGTTACTGTATATACTAGCGTATAAAATTAGAAATGTTTATCCCTATTTGGGATTAAAGTAGGGGGGGAGGAGCTACAGCTATATTATAACTGCCTATGTCCTCCATCAGGGTTCCCTCCTGGATGGTGTTTTCAACAAAACCGTTTTGCTAAAGTTGATGGATCCAGCAGCAGCACCATGCCGTGTTGCCAGCTGTTGCCCTGCCTCTCTAGTGCTGTGATATTTAAATTGGAACTTCCTCTCTGATTCCTGAATTGAGTCCTAGCTTGCATTGCTGACACAAAATCTGAGACAGAATGGATGCAGGGAGAGGAGATTTGAAAGCAGAGTTCGGAGCCAGGACCAAATTTTGGAAGGAGAGTTTCCATTTAAATATCACACCAGAGAGCGGAGCATGAATGGATAAAATGTGCTGGTCAAGGACAAAAAGAAAGTGTAATTGTGGACACCAGCCAGCATGAAGACTAGAATAGTGGAGGATAGGAGATTTTGAATGTTGATCCTTGTGCATTTTTATTTTGGTTCCAGGTCCTCCTCCTACATAAGTAAAGATTGGTATTAGACAAAGTCTTAATTGCTTTATAGCCAATGAAGTACTGTAGGAAACTCAGAGGCGATTGTGCTACCAGTGAGCTCCAGCTAACAACAATTATCACCTTGCAGTACTCCATTTAATGTGCAAAGAGATACCTGCTGTTTTATGTTTTTCCTGAGATATTTGTGGTATTCGTTTGATTCTTTATTTGTTTGGCCAAATTGTTGTATTGCAAAAGATCAGCATATAAGGAATGATTCTATGTGAATTAGCACTTGCAGGCAATCTCTGGAAATTAGTGTGTAGCCTGTGATTTTTCTATCCATTGCAGGCTGCATGCCTGTGACTTCTTAAAATGCAAATCCTGTGAGCACTGGGAGAACTGATCGCAGAATCGCCCTTGTAAAATATTTGATGTCTGTTGAAGATGTATCGAAATTACAGGGCGTTGGAATTTTAAAGAAAAAGTACAATTAATACTCTTCAAATTCTCTTCAGGTTTGGAAAAGATCGAACAGTTACAACACCATGAAAATGAGGACATCTATAAATTGGCATATGAGATCATTGATCAGTATTTCTCAACAGATGATGTAAGTTTAAGGAGCATCAAAATACAGATTTATATTGTGTATTTTCTTGTCCACAAATCTTACTTCCTATGTCAAGATTTTGTCATGTTCTATGTCAACATTTTGCTGTCATGGTCTGTTGATGCGCTAATCAAATCGATTAAAAGGCGCTTTATTGACCATTTATTTTCCCCTCTGTAAATGAAATGTCTAATATCTAAAAAGGTTTTTAAATAAAATGTTTTAAAAGAATTTAAAACATTACACATTTCACAATAATATGACTAAATTTACATGGTGCAATGTCTTTTGTGTCTTTTAATGCCTTCCTTAAAAGTCTGGGCTTGACCTTGATACTTTTTCCCAGAGGGTGACTATCAGCTGCAGACAAATTCTGCAGTCTGAACATGTGCAGTATGCTTTAGCGTTTAGCTAGCCAAATACTTATTTCTGTTTCTAAAAAAAACTATTTGGCTGTCTTTCAAAATTATTTTAATAAAACAAGGTGACCGATTTGAAAAGCTGTATTCTGGTAAAATTTATTTTTTCAACAGGCTTTAAGTGTGAGAAAGTAAGGTGGGAAACATGACTACTGATTGCAGACGTGTTGGAGCTTTTTGTTGGCTTCAAATTAGAAATATTCTAAACTTCAGAAAGCACATTGAGAGAAAGGTGTACAGTGTCCCTAATTTTTTTTTAAATGACAGTAAAGTCACTATCACCTGATTATCACCAATGTTTTGATGGTTAGAAAATGTAAACATACTATTTATTGATGCAAGTGTGTGAGACAGACCGACACAAACTTTCAGGAGGCAATTGCAAAAGACCACAATTTACAGACATCTGAAAGTTGCCAGTCCTGGGACACCCTCGGCCCCAAAGAGTGCTACCAGACTAATGCTCTGCCCTTTCCCTCGCTGATGGGCACCAGTGAGCCAAATCCCATATTCCACACTTCAGTTCTTTCAAACCTCAGGTTTCCCTATCCACAAATCTGCCAAATTCCAGGTACTCCCTCCACAGTGATGCCAACCCAAAATATCCCCCTCCCTATGCTGACAAACTTTAGGATCCCCCCTCCTAAGTTGGCCGAAGCCCAGAAACATCCCCCAGCATTAACAAAGCCCAAGATTGCCCCTGTGCAGCTAAACCCCCCCCCCCCAGGTTCCGCATACGTAGTATTTGCTAAATATCCAATATCTATCTTTTAATTATACATCTTGCATACTTGCTGTATATTCCTAGCTTTAAAACTAATGAGGGCTAAACATTAAATACATAGGTAAAAGAGTTTGTGTGTGACTGAAAGGAAGAGTTCTTCACAAAAGAATGAACGGTCATGGTATTCAATCTGTAAAATACCAACAAATTGCAGAGTGCCATTTAATGCAAATGGAATTAGACTTAATCAGTGGCCCTGATGGCACCCCCATACATGATATAAACAGCCCTAATATAAAATTGTGTATCCTTCAACTGACTGAACAACTGTGGGAATATTTACAGTGGAAGTTTGATGATTTAGTAAGCTTGTTATGGATAGCACTGTGGTTATGATGCAGTTTAATTAATTCCAAAGGAATTCTGTAGGCTGGCGGTTCAAATTTAATGGAACATAGGAACATTGGAGTAGGCCATTCAACCCCTCAAGCCTGCTCTGCCATTTAACCCCTCAAGCCTGCTCTGCCATTCAATGAGATCATGGCTGATCTGCGACCTAACTCCATATACCCACCTTTGGCCTATATCCCTTAATAACTCTGGTTAACAGAAAGCTATCAATCTCTGATTTAAAATTAACAATTGATCTAGCATCAATTGTCTTTTGTGAAAGAGTGTTCCAAACTTCTACCACCCTTTATGTGTAGAAGTGTTTCCTAATTTCACTCCTGAAAGGTCTGGCTCTAATTTTTAGACTATTCCCCCTAGTCCTGGAATCCCCAACCAGTGGAAATAGTTTCTCTATCTACCCTATCTGTTCCCCTTAATATCTTGAAAACTTCGATCACATCACCCCTTAACCTTCTAAATTCTAGGGAATACAACCCTAATTTGTGTAATCTCTCCTCTTAACTTAATCCTTGAAGTTCGGGTATCATTCTGGTAAACCTACGCTGAACTCCCTCCATGGCCAATATATCCTTCCTAAGGTGTGGTGCCCAGAACTGCTCTCGGTACTCAAGGTGTGGTCTAACCAGGGTTTTGTATAGCTGCAGCATAACTTCTACCCCCTTGTATTCTAGTTCTCTAGATATAAAGGCCAGCATCCCATTAGACTTTTTGATTATTTTCTGTACCTGTACATGATTTTAATGATCTATGTACCTGGACCCCCAAGTCTCTTTGGACCTCCACTGTTTTTAGCCTTTCACCATTTAGAAAGTACCCTGTTCTGTTCTTTTTAGGTCCAAAGTGGATGACTTCACATTTGCCTACATTGAAATCCATTTGCTGCAGTTTTGCCCATTCACTTAATCTGTCTATCCCTTTGTAATTTTATGCTTCATCTACACCGCCTACAATTCCACCTATCTTTGTGTCATCGGCAAATTTGGATATATGACTTTCTATGGCATCATCTAAGTCGTTAATAAATACTGTGAATAGTTGAGGCCCCCAACACAGATCGCTGCGGGACACCACTAGTCACCTGCCAATTGGAGTACCTACCCATTATCCCTACTGCCTGTCTCCTGCCGCTCAGCCAATTTCCTAACCAGGTCAATAATTTCATAATCATAAAATGGTTACAGCACGGAAAAAAGTCATTTGGCCCGTCAAGCCTGTGCCGACTCTCTGCAAGAGCACTTCAGCTAGTCCCACTCCCCTGCCCTTTCCCTGTAGCCCTGCAAATTTTTTTTTCTTCAGATACTTATCCAACTCTTTTTTTGAAAGAGAAGATTGAGTCTGCCTCCACTACACTTTCAGGAAGTGCATTCCAGATCTTAACCACTCTCTGCGTTAAAAAATTTTTTTATAAAAAAAAGTTTTTTCTTATGTCAGTTTTGGTTCTTTTGCCAATCACCTTAAATCTGTGTCCTCTGGTTCTCGACCCTTCTGCCAATTGGTACAGTTTCTCTCTATCTACTCTGTCCAGACCCCCTCATGATTTTGAACGCCTCTATCAAATCTCCTCTCCATCTTCTCGGCTCCAAGGAGAACAACCCCGGCTTCTCCAGTCTATCAACGTAACTGAAGTCCCTCAATTCCGTGGGCTTCTACCTTAGTTAACAGTCTCTTATGTGGGACTTTATCAAATGCTTTCTGGAAGTCCGTATAAATAACATTCACAGACATTCCCTTGTCCACTCTGTTCAAAAAATTCAATCAGGTTTGACCGGCATGACCTACCTTTCACAAATCCATGCTGTCTCTCTGATCAACTGAAAATTTTCAAGGTGTTCAGTCACCCTATCCTTAATTATAGACTCGAGCAATTTCCTGACAACAGATGTTAGGCTAACTGGTCTATAATTCCCTGGTTTCCCCCTCACCATTTTTAAATAGCGGAGTGACATGTGCAATTTTCCAATCTAATGGAACGGTTCCTGAATCCAGAGAACTTTGGAAGATTATAGTTAGGGTACCTGCAATGTACTCTCTTTAAAACCCTGGGATGGAAACCATCTGATCCTGGGGATTTGTCACTCTTTAGTGCCATTATTTTCTTCATTACTGTTATTTTACTTATTTTATTGAGTCCATGTTTTAGTTTCCTTGGGATTTCTGGTATGCTATCCTCTTACTCTACTGTAAATACTGATGCAAAGTAATTATTCAACATGTCCACCATTTCCTTATTATCATTGACAATATCACTGCTTTCAGTTTTTAAGGGGCCAGCATTGCTCCTGACTACCCTATTTTTCCTAATATAATAAAAAAAAATTGTTGATTTTGATATCCCTTGCAAGTTTCCTTTCATACTCCCTTTTTGTAGCTCTTACTATCTGATTTATGGCCCTTTGCTGGTCTTTGTATCTTTCCCATTTGCCAGGATCTGTGCTATTTTTTGCATCTTTTATGTTTTTTCTTTTAGTTTTATGCTGTCCCTTACCTCTTTAGTCGTCCATGGCTGTTCATGCACAGTTAGGCTGTTAACTAAATTTGGCTCATTACTCATTACTAAATCTAATATAGCATGCCCCCTTGTTGCCTCTAGGACATACTGTTGTAGAAAACTATCCCGGACACACTCGCAATTCACTTCCTTTCTGGCAGGTGCTAGTCTGCTTATCCCAATCTATATGAAAGTTAAAATCCCCCATTAAAACCATTCTGCCTTTGCTTACATGCTTGTCTAATCTCTCACGTCACAGCTGCTACCAGGGGGCCTATACACAACTCCCACTACAGTGAACAATCCTTAACTGCCAGTCTTCTATATATTTATCACTTTAAAAAAAACTCTAAAGCTACACTCCAGTGCATGTAACTAAGTGCACCTGGCCCCAAATATCATTTTCAAAGTGTAATCTTTGCATTCACTCTAAACAAAGTCTATGTTAGGTGTACTGTAGATATTGCTTTTTCTCCATTTGTAGCAAAGTAACATTAAAAATGAGTAAGATTAAAACCTATTGGTTGCTCAAAGAGAGAAAAATGGCTTACTCGATGGTCAGTTGGTAACTAACTTGTCATTGAGCCATACAGACCAGAAGGTCCCAAGTTCGATTCCTGGTTTATGTTGATCTCAGCCTGGGTTGTTGGTAGGATCGCTAACAGAATACCTGTCCAGTGAGAATCAAATCAGCTAGGGTTCCCTCTCCTGATCAGTATTCAGTGATGCCTACTTGCAAATGAATGTGTGTAGAAGTTTTAGGGATTGAATTGGCTCTAATGTACCATTATGAGACAAAATTCCTGTCTAGACTTGCAGATGAAGAATAACCACTTGTTGGTTAGTTTCCTGTGCCTGGTGACACATGAGACAACCCATTCTAACACTGCTGTCTGTCCAAAGCAAGATATTTGACTCCATCGGGCTATCATCTTACCGTACATCCAGAAGATCGTTCTTCACAGTTGATGTTTATATTTACAAGTCTAACAGATTCGTCTCTGGGTTGTTTCCATGACTAGAGGTATTTTTACGTGGATGGGTTGTTGGCCTGCATCGAAACCCCTTCCCAGGAAAAATGCTGGACTGCCTTTAATCTGGCTCCTACCTTTTTGAATTGTCTGGCTTGGATGGTCCTACCAGGTGTCATACTCCCACCAGCATAGCTCTGTCATAGGAGCATGCAAGCCTTCCCACCATGTCAAGGTGCAGTCCCTAGGGAAGGAATAGCCATTTAGGTGAGGTACTGGAGGACAGCTGGTGCACTTGGAACTATACCCACAGCAAGCGATAATGCCTTCCAGATAGAATTATACAGCACAGAAGGAGGCAATTTGGCCCATCATGCCTGTGCTGGCTCTTTGAATGAGCTATTCATATTAGTCCCACTCCCCTGCTCTTTCCCCATAGCCCTGCAATTTTTTCCCCTTCAAGTATATATCCAATTGCCTTTTGAAAGTTACTACTGAATGTGCTTCCGCCACCCTTTTAGGCAGTGCATTCCAGATCATAACTCGCTGCATAAAAAAAATTCTTCTCATCTCTCCCCTGGTTCTTTTGCCAATTACCTTAAATCTGTGTCCTCTGGTTACTGACAATGTTCCCACTAAGCTGTGCAGAGAATCTGCATTTAATAGAGAAGTGTGAAGTGATGCATTTGGTAGGCACAAAGAGGAGAGAATATAAACTAAATGGTACAATTTTAAATGGGGTGCAGAAACGGAGACACCTGGGGGTGTATGTACACAAATCTTTGAAGGTGGCAGGACAAGTTGAGATGGCCATTAAAAAGGCATATGGCTTTACAAATGGAGGCATAGAGTACAAAAGCAAGGACATTATGCTAAACCTTTATTTATAAAATAAAAAACTGGTTAGGCCTCAGCTAGGGTATTGTTTAATTCTGAGCACTGCACTTTAGGAAGGACGTCAAGGCCTTGGAGAGGGTACAGAAGTGATTTACTAGAATGGTACCAGGGATGAGGGACTTGCGTGGAGAGACTAGAGACGCTGGAGTTGTTTTCCTTAGAGCAGAGAAGGTTAAGAGGAGAACTTATAGAGGTGTTCAAAATCATGAAGGGTTTTGATAGTCAATAAGGAGAAACTTTCCAGTAGCAGAAGGGTCGGCAACCAGAGGAGACAGATTTAAGGGAATAGGCAAAAGAACTAGAGGTGACATAAGGACATTTTCTTTTATGCAGCGAGTTATTGTGATCTGGAATGCATTGCCTGAAAGGGTGGTGAAAGCAGATTTGGTAGTGACTTTCAAAAGGGAATTTGATAAATACTTGAAGGGAAAAAATTTACTGGGCTGTAGAGAAAGAGCAGGGGAGTGGGACTAACTGAATAACTCTTTCATAGAGCTGGCACAGACACGATGGACTGAATGGCCTCCTTCTGTGCTGTATCATTCTATGATTCTGTAATCAAGTTTACTCCAGATAATCGGTTCTTTTATTTTACATGGCATTGGAGCAAGACTAATGGGTCTGTGGTTGCCTGTTTCTATTTTGTCAGCATTTTTGAATATGGACGACAAATTAGTCTGTTTCTAATCTACTGGTACCTCTCCAGTATCTAGTGTCAATGCCTCACAAATCTCCCAAGTGTCTCAGCTCTCTTGTATAAATACCTTCTATCCCTGGAAATTTATTTATCTTAAGCCCTTTCACCCTGTCTAAGACTTCCATCTCTTTTGTATCTGTCCTTAATTTTGCCTTGGTTAACTCTGGCATGGGCATGTTGCCCCTGTTTTCCCCAATGAATACTTGGAGGATGCAATCATTCAGAATATTTACTGTTTTGTGTTCTTCCCCACTTTCAAGCCTGTTTGCTGGTTGTATCATCATCTTTCGCTACCTTCTTAGCTATTGAAGTAATGAGAATTTTAACTGTTAGGTTTTGCCTTAGTTGACTTTTCCCTTTTTGTCTTTTAAGATTGATGAAGATCCTGCCTTGGTTCCAGAAGCAATTCAAGGTGGGACATTTGGGTTCAACTCATCCACCAATGTTCCAGCAGAAGGCTTCCAATTCTAGAAAGGCATAATTCCTGGAGCAAGTGAAATAATGCAGCACTAAAGGAAGGTTTGATCGATCATGCTTGGCTCATGTGGGATCCACTGCTGCATTAAATCGGAGAGCTGTTTTGCAGATTGCGTTTGGTATCCGAGAAAAGCCCAAATGAAGTCAAGCTGGCGAGTGGGTGCGAGTGCGCGTGAGAGTGGTAAAATGTTATAAAATTTCACAGTGAATGCTATTTAGGTTGTTTAAAGAAAGGGGGCTAAAAGTCAAAGAAAGGTCAATGTCTTCGAAGTAACTAAACCAAGATCAAATTCAGTTATCTAGAATAATTAGAAGAATGAAGCACTTAAGATACTTCAAACTTCATAAACCAAGAAAGGGACATCGACCAAGTCAGAAGACCGAGTCAAGGCCTTGCTATGAAGCACTGTGTGAATGGACCCACTGTATGAATGTCTGGACTCGGTGCTGTGGAGCCAGGTTCATTACTTGAAATCTTGGGCTCTGTATTCACTCATGAAAATAAACTCCTAGTGATGGAGTTGTGTGTGGAAGAGAGTAGTGTATGGGCGTGATGTTGTATGTGAACGCATGCAAACTTGATTGCCTTCAAGTGGCTAATGAATAAACCCAGAAAAACACCAAAATGAGTTTGTTTTTATTAATATTTAACATACACTGGAGAATTTAACCGATTTAGCAGCAGTGCATTGTATAATTTATCTGTAGCAATTTGGGTTGAATCTTGCAGCATATGTTGTTTGCTTGTTTTACTTCCACCTTTGCCATTCTATTTTTTTAATGTTTATACAACTTATGTACTTTATTTGTAGTTATGAATTGTTCTTCACTTAACAATTGCACCAGTTAAAATCAATAAATGCTGTGAGTTGCTTTCCATATAAATCACGAATACAATAATAAATTAATGGAGAGATGTAATGGTAATAAGCTGCTCACATGCACAAATTTTGCAGAGGCAAAAAAATAGAACATGTACATGCTCTGCTGCTTAATAAACTTTGAAAAGTTGCCATAATTTAAATCCAGGGAACTTCAAACACCAGCAGTGTTGTGGAGCTCGTCATCTTTATTAGTCATAACTTGGATAAATAAAGTTGGCTAAGATAATCAAATCACATGCATCTATTAATTGATGGCTACTTCTGATTTATTTTAGCTATTTTTAGTTAGTTCCTGTGTAGAATATAGCACAGTACCCCTTGGGGGTAAATGCTGTTTATAAACATATTTGTTTCCTATTTTCCTGTTATTTTTCCTGATTAAAATATTTCAGTTATGACTAATTTTGGTGCATACTTTCTGCTAAAGGGGGAATTGATAGAAGTATGTATAGGTGAACTAATCAAATGTGAAAACACCCTCGACATGTTTGATATTTTTAGGAAGGACCTTTTTTTTTAAATTAGATACAAGTAGCCATGAACCATCTGAGCCACTTTAAAAAGAGTATGTTGTGTTTCAAGAGACTTGCATACAAACTATGCAAGTTTTAAAAAAAAATTCTGGAAGGTAGTTGCTTCCTTGAAGAGGTCCAGTACAGTAAATTTGGCCTATTGATCAGTTTTGTTTATAAAAGAAAATGCTTACCCTCTTGGTAAGGTGGCTCATTGTAGGAAATACTGTGCCTTCTCCCTTAGAGCACAAGTGTTGCATGAACAAGTGTTGCTGTATTTAAAACCTAAGGTAATAGTCACTAAAGGGAAATGTGAAAAATGATTACCTGATTCCTATTTTGTGTTTAAAATTTTGAAATATTGTAGACTGGATTAATATGTAGTTGTGATTTATTTTGTAAATTAGTTGGTTTACCCTTGAAGCATTCCTTGTCGTCATACACATGCTTTGAAAGCTAAACAAAAATTGGAACAGGCAGAAAATTGGCTTGCTTACACTGTTTTCCATTAAAGTGCAGGCTAATCTGTTTTAGAGAAAAATAAACTTTGAAATGATTCTGTGTGGCCTGATGTTGCATTGTAGTATTAATGTTACATGATAGGTTCCACCATGGGGTGGACTAATCTATTGAACAGATTAATCTGAGTTGTCCAGCTGTGATGCATTTCTCAACAAAAAAATGCAAGTGTTCAAATCACATGCTTGAATTGGTAATACATTAAATTTCAACATCTATGTTGATTCCATCTATTGTGTTCTGTTCTAGGGCAGGTCCTAACTCAAATTTCACACTAGATTCTTGAGCCACTTACTTGCGAAGGGTAGCTGAGGTGGTTTCCTGTTGCCATCCTCAGTTTTTATCTTTGTACCTTCTCCGAGGTAGACTGCAACCCAGGCTAAATAGCCCCACCTGCCCTTTGAGGGGCCGCCCCCCCATTGGGAGCAAGTGCCCCTGCTGGGCATCACCTAGTTTTCAGAGCCAGCGCTTCAGTCTCTGCTCACTGGGTCTGTCTGGAGTAGAGCCCAAACCTAACCCTTCTGACTCGTGAGATGCTACCACTAAACCAAAGGCTCACTATGTTGATTATCATCTTTTGTTTTTGCTTCTGGTATATTCACTAATAGAGTAATATAGTAACAAGGCCACTAAATGTATTTTTTCCTCATCTATGTATTTGAAAAGCTTTTACGTTCATGTAGAATGCCTCTGGTGCTTCTATTAAGCCCTGTGTTTGTGCCTTGCTAAATATATTGCAAGTTTTCAAAAAAGGCAAATAGACTCGGCAACATTAAATCCCACCTGCATAAAGAAAAAAGCTGCTATCCTTGTAGAAGACAAAGCTGAGAAGAAAACCCACAAGGAGGATTCCAAGTACTACCAATGAAGAAAGCAATAAAGGACTGGGCATAATCACTTCTGTATTGGGTTGGGTTTTTTACTACCTGTTGTCTTGGAAGATGCAACCATATGAGAATATGTTCTGGATACTGCTCGTGACTTTTCCTTTGGGAGATGAGGGTATGAGGAGAGGGGGTTGGCAAAAAATGACTACATTCCAATATTACTTTTAATAGGAAGCTGCCCAATTGTTGTAGTGACCAGGTTTTTAATTTTAAAGTAAAGGGAAGGAGCTTAAATGTTAGGGATTAACTAACCATCTGAAGAAGCACTGGAAATTTATGGAATCTTTAACTTTTTATGTTTGTGCAATTGGCTTATTTTGTCTGTAGTACTGGTTAAACATAAGGGGACAGATTTTGCTGGAGCAGGGCATCTAATAGCCCCTGCACCCTTCAACTCAAAACTTTTGCCCACAAAGTTGCTGAAAGTGTGAGCTGAAAACAGCATCTAGGACCTAAGTGAACAGGAAACCAATAGGCTATCTCCTTAACCAATGAGATTTAAGGATTGGGAAATACAGCGGAAGGACAGAGGAGGGTGAATTTAATGTTAAATCAGGTACCGAGGGGAAAATAAAGATTGGATTGAGAGGGGGGGGGGGGGAGAAACAGGAAAAGTAACATTTAAAATTTGACATTAAAATCTCCATGAAAAATTCAAAACTTGCAAGAGATTCCACACTTGTAATAGTTAATTTTCAGTGCCAGAGGTTGATTGTCAGTAATAACAATTATCACATTAAAAGGGTACTTGCACTAATTACTAGCCCTAAATATCTGCAGTGGGTTTAGTTCTTATCCACCACACATACAGCAATTTCAAGACATTCAATGCATGTCAATGGCGAGGCAGAGAACGAAATGCTGTTTTCGGTAGTGGCGCAATTCGGACAGCAACTTTTGGATATGTGTGCATCTGTTCCTGTACCATTTACGCATAAATAACTGAACGCCATTAACCTCACTGTTTTGGTTGAAGATTTATTAAAGCAATTCATTTTACTCTTGTCAATCAACTTACTAGTCAAGTACAAGTTTCTCAATGGGGAGAAGAATAGTTGCTGCTTTCACTGAAGAATATCCCAGTTCAGTTGGAGAAAGAAGGAAATGCAGCTAACATTTCTCTTCCATATCAAAGCAAGATTAGAGTGGATTAGAATTTTTTCATTGCTGGGTAGAGTGACCCACTTCCTGGTGTGTGCAAGGTACAACATAACACTCCATAATTCAGTATTTACTGGCAGCCCCACGTAGAAGGATGTCTGTTAGAAACATAACTATCACTGATGTGTTTGTGAGAGGGGTTCTTTTGAGGTTAATCTTACCTTGCATTTAGCTTATATCTAAACCAGCATTATTTGATGGTAACATAGAATGCCAACAGCTGTATAGTGTTCCATTCCCAAATATGGATGTATGTTTTTGTGCTAAGAATAAATATAATTTAGAAAAGGAAACTTAGAATTATGGATACTTGGCTTTGCAAATAGTTGGAGTATTGTGTACAACTCTGGGCACTGCACTTAAGGAAGAATGGGGCCTTGGAGAGGGTGCAGAGATTTACTAGAATGGTACCAGGGGTGAGGGACTTCAGTTATGTGGAGAAACTGGGATTGTTTTCCTTAGAGCAGAGAAAGTTAAAGGGAGACCTAAGAGGTGTTCAAAATTGAGGGGTTTTCATTGAGCAATTAGGGAGGAACTATTTTCTCTGGCAAGTGGGTTGGTAACTAGAGTTCATAGATGTAAAATAATTGGCAAAAGAACTAGAGGGGAAATGAGATTTTTTTTTTGCAGTGTTAAGATCTGAAATGCACTACTTTAAAGTGGTTAAATCAGATTCCATAGTAGCTTTCAAAAGGCAATTGGACATGTAATTGAAGAGGGTTAAATTGCAGGGTTATGGAGAAAAGGCTGGGGGCTGGGACCAAATTGGACAGCTCTTTCAAACAGCTGGCACAGGCTGAATGGTGTTCTGTGCTGTATGATTCTATGATTTAATTTTAAAGATTGAAATATTTTCCTGAAACCTTCATTTCCTGACACAGCAAAAAATTAAGTATTGAAGATAGCCTATGACAATGGAGGCAAGCATTTTTAATTTACCCTTCATATCTATTAAGCTCCACTGTCCAAAAGAAGATGGAAACTAGCACAGCGATTATGTTACTGGACTAGTAATCCAGAGGCCTGGGCTAATGAACCATGGCAGCTGTGGAATGTGAATTCAGTTAATTAAATAAATCTGAAATAAAAAGTTAATATCAGTAACGGTGACCATGAAATTATTGGATTGTTGTAAAAACCCATCTGTTTCACTAATGCCCTTTAGGAAAGGAAATCTGCCGTCCTTACCTGGTCTGGCCGAGATGTGACTCCAGACCCACAGCAATGTGGTTGCCTCTTAATTCCCTCTGAAATGACCAAGCAAGCCACTCAGTTGTAACAAACCACCACAAAAAACAATAAAACTGGATGGGCCACCTGGCATCAACATAAGCACTGGTTTTGGACATGACAATGGCACACCCAGCCCAGTGGACCCTGCAAAGTCCTCCTCACTAACATCTGGGGACTTGTGCCGAAATTGGGAGAGCTGTCCCACAGACTAGTCAAACAACAGCCTGGCATAGTCTTACTCAAGAGTCATACCTTTCAGCCAATATCCCAGATTTCTCCATCACCATCCCTGGGTATGTCCTGTCCCACCGGCAGTGGGGGACTTAAATGTCCATCACCAAGAGTGTTTCAGTAGCACCACTACTGACCGAGCTGACTTGAGTCCTGCAGGACATAGCTGCTAGACTGGGCCTGTGGTGAGAGAACCAACACGAGGGAGAAACCTACTTGACCTCATCCTCACAGGTGCATCTGTCCATGACAGCATTGGAAGCAGTGACCACCACACAGTCCTTATGGAGACCCGTCTTCACACCAAGGACCCCTCCGTTGTGTTGTGTGGCACTACCACCGTGCTAAATGGAATAGATTCAGAACAGATCTAGCAGCTCAAAACTGGGCATCATGAGGCGTTGTGAGCCATCAGCAGCAGCAGAATTGTAGTCTACCACAATCTATAACCTCATAAGAAATAGGAGCAGGAGTAGACCAGACCATTCGGCCCCTCGAGCCTGCTCCACCATTCAATAAGATGATGGCTGATCTACCTCAACTCTACTTTCCTGCACTATCCCCATATCCCTTGATTCCGTTAATATCCAAAAATCTATTCATCTCTGCCCTGGATATATTCAACAACAGCCTCCGCGGCCCTCTCGGGTAGAGAATTCCAAAGATTCACCACCCTCTGGCCCAGCACATCCCTCACTCTATCATTACCATCAAGCCAGGGGACCAACCCTGGTTCAATGAGGAGTGCAGAAGAGCATGCCAGGAGCAACACCAGGCATACCTAAAAATGAGGTGCCAACCTGGGGAAGCTGCAACACAGGACTACATACATGGAAAAAGGGGAAGCAGCATGCTATAGACAGAGTTAAGTGATCTCACAATCAACAGATCAGATCAAAGCTCTGCAGTCCTGAATGGTGGTGGACAATTAAACAACGAATGGGAGGAGGAGGCTCCATGAATATCCCCATCCTCAATGATGGCGGAGCCCAGCACGCAAGTGCAAAAGACAAGGCTGAAGCATTTGCAACTATCTTCAGCTAGAAGTGCCGAGTGGCTGATCCATCTCGGCCTCCTTCTGAGGTCCCCACCATCACAGAAGCCAGTCTTCAGCCAATTCGATTCACGTGATATCAAGAAATGGCTGCGTGCACTGGATACAGCAAAGGCTGTGGGCCCCGACAACATCCCTGCTGTCATGCTGAAGACTTGTGCTCCAGAACTAGCCGCACCTCTAGCCAAGCTGTTCCAGTACAGCTACAACACCGGCATCTATCCGACAATGTGGAAAACTGCCCAGGTATGTCCTGTCCACAAAAAGCAGGACAAATCCAATCTGGCCAATTACCGTCTCATCAGTCTACTCTCAATCATCAGCAAAGTTATGGAAGTAGTCGCCAACTGTGCTATCAAGCGGCACTTCCTCGCCAATAACCTGCTCACCGATGCTCAGTTTGCGTTCCACGAGGACCACTCAGCTCCAGACATCATTACAGCCTTGATCCAAACATGGACAAAAGAGCTGAATTCCAAGGGTGAGGTGAGTGACTGTCCTTGACATCAAGGCAGCATTTGACCATGTGTGGCATCAAAGAGCCCTAGTAAAATTAAAGTCAATGGGAATCAGGGGAAAACTCTCAACGGCTAGAGTCATACCTAACACAAGATGGTTGTGGTTATTGAAGGTCAATCATCTCAGCCCCAGGACATCGCTGCAGGAGTTCCTCAGGAGAGTGTCCTAGGCCCAACCATCTTCAGCTGCTTCATCAATGACCTTCCCTCCAACATAAGGTCAGAAGTGGGGAAGTTCGCTGATGATTGCACCGTGTTCAATTCCATTCGCAAATCCCAGATAATGAAGTAGTCCATGCCTGCATGCAGCAAGACCTGGACAACATTCAGGCCTGGGCTGATAAGTGGCAAGTAACATTCGCGCCACATAAGTGCCAGGCAATGACTATCTCCAACAAGTGAGAATCTAACCACCGCCCCTTGACATTCAATGGCATTACCATCGCCAAATCCCCCACCATCAACATCCTGGGGTACACCATTGACCAGCAACTTAACTGGACCAGCCACATAAATACTGTAGCAACAAGAGCAGGTCAGAGGCTGGGTATTCTGCAGCGAGTGTCGCACATCCTGACTCCCCAAAGCCTTTCCACCATTTACAAGGCACAAGTCAGGAGTGTGATGGAATACTTTCCACTTGCCTGGATGATTGCAGCTCCAACAACACTCAAGAAGCTCAACACTATCCAGGACAAAGCAGTCCGCTTGATTGGCACCCCATCCACCACCTTAAACATTCACTCCCTCCACCACCGGCATACCATGGCTGCAGTGTGTACCGTCTACAAGATGCACTGCACCAACTCGCCAAGGCTTCTACAACAGCACCTCCCAAACCCACGACCTCTATCACCTAGAAGGACAAGGGCAGCAGGCACATGGGAACACCATCACCTGCAAGTTCCCCATCAAGTTACACACCATCCTGACTTGGAAACATATTGCCGTTCCTTCATCATTGCTGGGTCAAAATCCTGGAATTCCCTCCCCAACAGCACTGTGGGAGTGCCTTCACCACAAGGACTGCAGCGGTTCAAGAAGGCGGCTCACCACCACCTTCTCAAGGGCAACTAGGGATGGGCAATAAATGCTGGCCATAGCGGCGATGCCCACATCCCAGGAATGATAGGGTAGGATAAAGAAAAAAAGGGAGGCGTATGACAGATACCAAGGGCTAAATACTCCAGAATCTTTAGAGGAGTACAGAAAGTGCAGGGGTGCAATTAAAAAGGATATTAGGAAAGCAAAGAGAGAGCATGAAAAATTCTTGGCAAGTAAAATCAAGGAAAACCCAAAGATGTTTTATAAATATATTAAGAGTAAGAGGATAACTAAAGAAAGGGTAGGGCCTATTAGAGATCATGAGGGTAATCTGTGTGTAGAGGCAGGAAACGTCGGTAGGCTTCTTAATGAATACTTTGCGTCTGTTTTCACAAAGTAGAGGGGCGAAGCACACATTGATATCAGGGGGGAGGAGTGTGAAATATTAGATTAAATAAACATAGTGAGAGAGGAAGTATTAAGGGGTTTAGCAGCTTTAGAAGTGGATAAATCCCCAGGCCCGGATGAAATGTATCCCAGACTGTTAAGCGAAGCAAAAGATGAAATAGCAGAGGCCCTGTCCATCATTTTTCAATCCTCTCTGGCTTCAGGTGTGGTGCCGAAGAACTGGAGGACTGCTAATGTGGTACCCTTGTTTAAAAAGGGAGAAAAGGATAGACCGAGTAATTACAGGCCAGTCAACCTAACCTCGGTGGTGGGAAAATTATTGGAAAGAATTCTGAAGGACAGGATAAATCTTCATTTAGAAAGACACGGATTAATCAAGGATAGTCAGCACGGATTTGTTAAGGGAAGGTCGTGTCTGACAAACTTGATTGAATTTTTTGAGGAGGTAACAAGGAGGGTAGATGAGGGTAGTGCGTTTGATGTAGTGTATATGGACTTTAGCAAGGCTTTTGATAAGGTTCCACATGGCAGACTGGTCACGAAGTTAAAAGCCCATGGGATCCCGGGCAAAGTGTCAAGTTGGATTCAAAACTGGCTTGGAGACAGGAAGCAGAGGGTTCTGGTTGATGGGTGTTTTTGTGACTGGAAGGCTGTTTCCAGTGGGGTTCCACAGGGCTCAGTATTAGGTCCCTTGCTTTTTGTGGTATATATCAATGATCTAGACTTGAATATAGGGGGTATGATTAAGAAGTTTGCAGATGATACTAAAATCGGCTGTGTGGTTGATACTGAAGAAGGAAGCTGTAGACTGCAGGAAGATATCAATAAATTGGTCAGGTGGGCAAAACAGTGGCAAATGGAATTCAATCTGGAGAAGTGTGAGGTAATGCATTTGAGGAGGACTAACAAGGAAAGGGAATACACATTAAATGGTAGGAAACTGAGTAGTGTAGAGGAACAAAGCGACCTTGGAGTGCATGTCCACAGATCCCTGAAGGTAGCAGGCCAGGTAGATAAGGTGGTTAAGAAGGCATACGGAATGCTTGCCTTTATTAGCCGTGGCATAGAATACAAGAGCAGGGGGGTTATGCTTCAACTGTATAAAACACTAGTTAGGCCTCAGCTGGAGTACTGCTTGCAGTTCTGGTCACCACATTACAGGAAAGATGTGATTGCACTGGAGAGGGTAGAGAGGAGATTTACAAGGATGTTGCCGGGAGTAGAGAATCTTAGCTATGAGGAAAGACTGGCTAGGCTGGGTCTGTTTTCCTTGGAACAGAGGAGGCTGAGGGGAGACCTTATTGAGGTGTATAAAATTATGAGGGGCAGAGATAAAGTGGATAGAAAGGACCTATTTCCCTTAGCAGAGGGGTCAAAAACCAGGGGGCACAGATTTAAAATAATTGGTGGAAGGTTTAGAGGAGATTTGAGGGGAAATTTCTTCACCCAGAGGGTTGTGGGGCTCTGGAACTCACTGCCTGAAAGGGTGGTAGAGGCAGGAACCCTAACCACATTTAAAAAGTACTTGGATGTGCACTTGGGATGCTCTAACCTGCAGGGCTACAGACCAAGAGGTGGGAAGTGGGATTAGGCTGGATAGCCCTTTGTTGGCCGGCGCGGACACAATGGGCCGAAATGGCCTCCTTCCGTGCTGTAACTTTCTATGATTTAAAAAAAACATAAAACAGCTTAATTAGAGAGAAAAACTGGAGACCATTGGAACAAGGGTAGGCCATTCAGCCCCTTGAGGCTGTTGGTGATGCTGGTTATGGTTTAAGAAACACCAGTAAAGTCTGAAAACCGTGAATGGCATTTAAAACAACAGACTGGTTTTCAGCACTGTGGTTAGGGAAACCAGCAAGGCAAGAAGAGAATTAATACAAAAGCAAAATACCGCAGATGCTGGAAATCTGAAATAAAAACAGAAAATGCTGGAAATACTCAGCAGATCAGGCAGCATCTGTGGAGAAAGAAACAGGGTTAACGTTTCAGGTCGATGAGGGTCATCGACCTGAAACGTTAACTCTGTTTCTCTCTCCACAGATGCTGCCTGATCTGCTGAGTATTTCCAGCATTTTCTGTTTTTATTTAAGAGAATTAACTCTGCTCGTCTTAACACATTGGGACCCTGCCAATAATGGATAATTATTTTCACTTCTGTCTCTAATTCAGTTAATAAGGAGGTTTGAGGATGCGATTTTTCATTCACAAGACTTGAGACCTCGTTATTAAATTTATGGATTAGGAAAAAAATCCCGCGCTTCAAATGTGCATTTTCTTGGGTCAATTAAAGCGTCTTCGTTGCATAAATATCTTGGTTTTACAGGTTCTTCATCTTATAAAGTCATTTAGCAGCTTAAGTAGAAGAAATTACAAGATTTTCCAAAAATTAGATTTTCTACTCTTGGGAATTCAATTGATTGAATAGATGCAAAGAGCGTGGTGATGGTAATGCTGGAGATTGGAGTGGTCTGTCCAAGCGATTTACTACGAGCCCGAGATAATAACAGCGCAGGTTGTACACGGGAAAATGCCTTCGCGTATTAATCAATACTAAACACGCGATGTGCAAAACACAGATTACCAGAAGAGGGTGCAGTGGCAAACACAAGTAACATTTAAAAGTAAAATATCGCGGATGCCGGAAAACTGAAATAAAAACAAAATGCTGGATACTCGTGCATTTTAGTATGGTGTAGGGTTTGGAGGTCACATATCTTTTCATACTATAGCAGTGCAGTTTTCCCCAAACTAATTTTTCTCGCATTCTACTGACATGATCGGTCAAAAGTTTCAATTTCCTAGATAATTCGTTAAAAGTGAGAAAATGTCATGAATTATAGATATGAATATTAACTTGCGCGAACAGTTTTAATCACTCAATTAATTAATTAATGTATTTTCTCTGGTCACCTATTAAAATAAAAGTAGGGCAACACTGAACAGTATTGCATATTGAGGGCATAGTTTTCTTTAGATGGTTAAACTATTTCGGAAAGGAGCGGGTCGGTGCAACTTTGTGCAAGGGGTGGTAACCTCGAGTGTTTGGAGTTCGGTTTGCCGCGCGATCCGCCCTTATTTTACTGAAGACGGTTGGATGGTTGGTTGTACTTTTAAGATTCAAATCTTCGCAGCAGCCTCGCCTATTCGCTGGTTTTGAAAAACGGGGATTTGCAGACATGCGCGTTGCAAAACTGTACTTGGAAACTGCGGTGTAAGCGAAGCCACCAGGGACGGGTATGGTTCAGTCAGATTCATCAGCCGCCAGGACAACGGTGCCCTAATACTCCGCGCTTCCATCTTCTCTGGTGAGTGAGTGAGTGAGTGGTGCCTATTGTCCCTTTTTCTTGTCGCGCTCTTCCACCAAAAAGACGGCGAAAGCTGTTAACCAGTGCCAGGGTTTAATTTTAGGCCCGGTCAAAGGAAATGTGGAAGAAAGACCTTGTGTTCTTGCAGTTAGAATCCACCTCATAATCCATCATGTTGTGAACCGGGAACATCGCCCAATGAGGAAACTGGCATCCATTTGTAGGTATACATGATTTGCTAATCTAGCACTTCTAATAACCATTTTCGTGCAATATTTTGAGAGGGAGAGGAGCCGAGGCAGCGTCTACTCCGAAATAGCGTCCTCCTCCAAATAAATAACCAAGCATATTGGGTTCATTCAGGTGAAATCGCGATTACAAAAGGACAGTGGAGAAAATAATCTTAAATAAAGCATTTACTGTCTAGCAAATCGAGTATCTTTCTGTGTTCAATAGAATCCTAACTTGACATTGTATAAACTTCGAACCATAAAAAAAAATACTACTTGCATCTCCAGCCTTTCTGAACCGTAGTCCTAAAACAAATATGAATCCAAAACTGGTGTGAAGGCTGCTGATATGCTGCCCGTTTCAGTGCTCATAGTTTTAAAGGCTATTATACGTAATTAATGATCTAACTAGCAGAGATTATTGTACAAGGACACTGTTGTGAGGGGCAATAATTTAGCACAAGATGCTAAACTACTGCTCTCAATATTTGTTACATTTTTGCCTAACATATGGTTGATATTTGCTTAAAATTACTGAAGAGTACAATGACCACATTACCAATTCATTGTGTACCTTGGTGGGTAACAGGCATGTTTGTGAAATGAGCTGAGAATAGACTTCTATGACATTCTGCTTTGAGGTCACTTGAGGGTAAACACAATGGTAAGTACTTGCCTCTAAATGTATTCCAGGGTAGTAGTTTGATTGTTGTGTTTATTTATTTTAAACTATTACATTACACAGCCCCTCCATTTCATCAAACAATGAATCAAATGAGCTGCCATGGTCTTCTGCATAATTCTCTTGGAATGATCAGTTATTCAAATGCAGTTTCAGGATATTTGGGGGTCCATAGCTTAAGGATCTTCATTAAGCTGCTGCATTCTGTGATGCTCTTATGACATTCAAGATACTGCCAACGTGGACACCATTTTCTCAATACAAAGTTGCATTCCAAGATCTGCCATTTCTGAGTTTTCAATGCCAGCATGACCACATAGGACTAGCTAGACTCAATTTCAGACTGTGGAGTTTCTGGTGTTGCTTTTCCACTCCATCCAAATGATCCTGAAGATTCTGCCCTCAGAAAATTCTTCCCCCTATCTCTGTCAGATGCCTCAGAACTATAAACAGCACTAATGTCAAATTCTCTGGTGGCTGTTTTCTCCTTTTCCTGTACAGGGATTGACAGACCACTTTCTCCTCTGTCAAAGGAAATGTTGAAACAAAAGCAAAATTAATTTCATTATTTGAAACAACTATACAGAAATTAAAATAAGTACAGAAGAAAGTAAAATTTTTTTTAAAATCTTATTTTTCATATTATTAAAGTGGGCTTTTCACTTTTCGTAGGGAAGGACCTGGAAAAGATGCATGTCACAGTGACCTCGTACATAAGTGATGCTTTGACATCTTTGGAATGCATATGTCATTGTAATGCATATTTATCAATAGGAGATGGAGCCTTGCCTAATAGATTTACATGAGTGACTATGTCCCTTCATGTATTGGATTTAGAACCATGAATATTTATATATTTCTAAGTCTTGTTCTGCTGGCATTAAAAAAAATCCCAGCCTTTTCTAAGAAAACAAATCAAATAGTACCCAGGTTAAACTTTCCTGACCCAAATTTCGGTGCACCATCTCCTAACTCTAAAACCTTAACCTGGTACAATTCCACTAAATCTCGATGCTGCGACATGTAAATTTGAGGGAGGCACCTGAATGTTCCAGATGTTTACCCAACATTCCTTATATTAGAATAAGAAACCAATTACCAGCTAATTGTATTTTTGTAGATAACAAATGGCCTCTCAAGAGGAAGAACGTTATTTATTTGCTTGTGTTGTTTCTGTGCAAAACTGCCATTAATTTCCATTTCTCAACCTCAATTTTGAAACTTGGCAAACCTAATCTTATTTGGTAAAATTAATTAGGGTCTAATAGTCTTTTCTAGCCACACATTTTTTGATATAATCTTTTAGTTTCATGAGTCATGTTAGAAATGGAAATCGATTTTGCTAAAATGGCATTACTTACTGCACATACTAAAGTAATGTTTTGTATCAAAAAAATAATGGCTGAGAAAATAGTACTAGAGTTTGTGAATTGCTCTCCAGTTACTGCTTTAAGCAACAATTTGTTTTTGAGAAGCAGCTATTAAAATCATAGTAGTGGAAGTTCCCCTGGTGGTTCAGTAAGTGACAGCAGTATAGACCAAGCAGGTGCAATATTTGATCCCCGATAAGTGCTGTGTTGCAATTCTGAGCCAAGGTGATAGTAGGTTGACTACAATTGACCCCTCAGTGCCGCGGAGTTAGGGAAGGAAAAATTGATCATAGGTCGATGTCCAGTGATTCCTATATATTACATAGAATTATATAGAATGTATAGCACAGAAACAGGCCATTCGGACCAACTGGTCCATGCCGGTGTCTATGCTCCTTACGAGCCACACATACATATGTGGATATTGGATAAGAACAGAATTGGCTGACAATGGTCCACTAGCGTAGACACACATGAAGAATGAATACTTGGGTGAATTACTGGGTGAGAAGTCAATGCTTTTGAAGAGCTCTGGGGAGAAAATTGGTGAGATAGATAAATAAATTCAGGTTTGAAAATGCTGAGTTCTAATTACACATCACATATACATTGACTCTACTTTGGCAGGTTTCACACCCAGCCTGGTAAGGTTACAGAAATATTTTCAATGTAAGAAGTTTTGCAGCACCTGCAACAGACCTTTCCAACAATCTCCTATACACAAGCTGTTAAATCCGTGTTGTAAACTCCTTGTGATTGGCTAATTTTACAAAATAGATCCTTTCCACTAAAAGCTGATTTATAATGCAGTCCTATAAACAAGTTATTCTATTACTTTGAAAATGATATGGGATTTTATCCAGTACAGCTTAATGGTCACAGTGGGACCTCTCACCCACATTTATACACTAAATAATATATTGTTACCGCATTAATTGTATTTATTATTACAAACAATGACACAAAAAAAGCACGTTTTATCAGGAAATTCTTATATATGTCTGGTTAATTAATTTTAGGTAATAACGCTATGCCCTGTCGTGAAGTATGAAAGTCAAGTAGCCTGTAAAGTAATTTGTCTCCATGATGTATATATACACACACATGATACCAGGTGTGCTTTCAGGACCCATGGGATAATTTGTTTTGTAATTCTGCATATGTTGCAAAATAGCTGTTGGGCAACAGTTTCCTTATTATGTCTTATTAGCTTATCCAACATTATGGTTTACTCAACATTAGAAAGACAATTGACAGCCTTTAGTTTGTATTTCTGTCTAAATATAGAGGGTAGTTGACCTGAAAAGGCTGGAATACAGCATTTATTCCATGAATAAGTAAGATCAGTAATGGGGTGAATGAGAAATGTTTCTTTCATAGTAAGTTAAATGAGCTCATGATGATTTAGTCTGTTATTTTTTTTAAATGCTAATTTTAAGTGATTGTTAAAACCTCAGGCAGCCGTAGTTCTCACAGTGATCAATGTGTGATTGGCTGTGTGTCATTTTAACACATAAAAAAAAAAGTATAATGATTTAATTGATCCAATGAAAAATAGCTTCATGTGTATAATATATAGTTAAAGAGGAAATTCTGAAATTAAAAAGGAAAATGCTGTAATTGTACAGCAGGTCGGCCAACATGTGACGGACATCGAGCCGTGGTTTCCAAGCGTTTTGTTTGCCTAGGCCACGTACATTCCTACTCTGGCACAGATAGGAGTCGATAATGTGGTTCTGGAACTTCAAAGAATCAGGTGCTGGCTGTACCTGCATGAAACAGAACTGACCTCATGATGATGTGAAGTCAGCTCATTGAAATATATTAGTGGCTGCCCCAGTGTAATAAGCTTTGATGCGCTAGACAGCACCAAGGTCTCAGGAATGGGACTTTGCAGGGCCGGCGGCTTGCTAAGGGCTGCTAGTGTTTTTGAGTGCACTACTCCTTTTCTGTCTTAGGGCTGCGGGGAGGATGACTGCGGAAGCAGTACATGGGCTTTTTGAGGACAAAGTCCAGGTGAGGCGTTAAGTTGGGTGGTCCCAGTGGAAATTGAGGGTCATCTGGGGGGGGGAAACTCGATTTACCTGTAATCCTTCCTTGCAGGACCCACTTGCAATGGGCACTGAGCATTTGGTGCTCTTCAGCTGCAGCAACTGCATTATGGGGAGCAGGCCTCATTGTATTGCAAGTGAATCTTGCACCCAGTTGGTGCATAGGCTTCTATCATCCAAGAAGCTTCCCACCTACATTTCCTTGCGCTCAGTACACCAGGCACAGAGAAGGCCTCTGGTTTCCATGCCTGATGATATGTAGTCCGGTGCCCAAATCACTGGGCACTGTAGACCGCATTGTCAGCCCTCAAGTTTAAATCCATATTTCTACTAGTTTGCATAAATCGCAGGTGGCTGATACTAACAGGTTTAAAACGTGGACTTTGTCCTCAAAAAGGCAATGCACGGCTACCATTGGCATCCTCCCTGCCCCCTAAAACGAGACAGAAGTGAATTTAAAATGTATCCACTAATGAGGCGACAGTGATAAAAAACAGCCCTTTTCAAATCTCAAGTACCATGAAATTCAAACAGGTCAGATCAGCAAGTAAGAAAAAAAGCACAAATAGGATCTAGTTGAGGGCCAAATTGCCAGCGTTTGGGTGGGGGGGGGGAGGTCAAGTGTGGCCCATAGGCCATAGTTTGTACACCCTGACATAGAGCATTCTAGAGCAATTTGCAAACTGTCATCAGAAAACTTAGGATCATGCTTCTCTGTTTCATGGTTTATCCCTTCAATGGAAACTAAATTACACATTTAATTAGCATTTCAAATTACAGCAAATGCAGAGTTTTGTATTAATAGTTCTCACTCCTACCCTCAACATTACAGGGTAGAGTTTCCACTTTGGGCGCAATTGGCAATCCGGGTGCAAATTGCACCTAAAGTTACGCTAGTTTTGAGAAGTGTTTTCTTTTCCTCAAGTTTCTGCTGAAACTCATTTGCATATCGCCGAGCATAAAATCTGCCATCAACCAGCACAATCTGGCAGTGTTTTAGAACCTAATTTTTTTCCAAAAAAATTTGCTTTAAAAAATATTCCTTGATGTATTTAAGAGGGTAACTTGGTGCAGTTTGATGAACAGTTAAAAATGGGTTCATCAAAAAATAAGCATTTTTAATCAGTGTCTAGTCCACCACTGTGAGTAACCCAATTTTAAATAACTGAAATAACTTTAAAAAATCTATACAGAACCATTTGCTAGCTATACTGGTGTATGGTAGTCAGTTCCTTAGTAAATTAAAAGACAATTATATTTGAAAGCTTTGAAAACGTGCCTATTAGTGTCCATGTGCCTAAAAAATGAAGCTTAATTTTTGGAGCCTCCTCGAAGGCCCGTAAATGGGCACAATTAATGGAAACTCACAATGGTGATTAATTCCATCTGGGGGGTGTGGCCAGTTTTGTGGGCAGGGCTGACTTCTAGATGCTTTTTAAACTAGCGCAAAAGATCGTGGAAACTTGATTTGCGCTGGACATAATTTGTGCTTAAAATTCCGCGATCTTTTGTGCTGGTTTGCCCGATTTCGGGTGAATTGCGTCGAAAAAAACTACCGCAACCTAGCGGAAACTCCTGTCCTAATTGCTTAATTTGAGGAGCTGTGCAGTGCTTTAAATTAAAGGAGGATTTACTATAGTTCAGCAATTTAACAGTAGGAACCATTAATTATTAACCATGAAACTTTAAGTATGGTTCTCTAAGAGACAAGCATCCTAACTTGGTACAGTCAAAAGAATATGATTTTTTTTTTTTTACCCCTTCCTCTTTACTTTTGAGCACGGTGACTCTGCTAGGTGTAGAGGAATTGGAAACCTGCTCTTCACAGTCCCAGAGGGATAGTTGGAACACCGCAGCTGGTCACAGCACCCTTGGGTTAGGGAAGGAACAACTGGCTCTTTCTCCCTATTACTGTTTCCTACATTACAACAGTGACTACACTTCAAAAGTACTTCATTTGGCTGTAAAGTGCTTTGGAACGTCTTGAGGTCATGAAAGGTGCTATATAAATGCAAGTCTTTCTTTCCTTTCTTTCCTCTCTCCTGCTGCTGCAAGTGTGCTTATGTGGATTTTGTGTAAGGATAGGATTCGGTTCAGCTGTGATGCACCCATGGTTGATTAGCCTCAACACTCACGAGGCTTCCATCTGAATAATGTTTATTTGGGCAAGGTACTGGAGGATACGGAGTGCCTGTGGAACCATAAGGAGTCAATGGGGGGAAAATTCAGTTGTTTGCGCCTCCCGTTAGCGCCTTAAGAGGGCGCTAATGGGGCGCAAAGCATCTAGCGCCCGGGCGCGGCGATGTTTGCGCCGCTCGCGAAATTAACTAGACATTTTGCGGCGGCGCTAAACACTACCGCCACGATCTCCTGCGCCGGCAGATCGTGACGTCAGTCGAGTGCGCAACGCCCCGGTAGCGCCCCGGTAGCGGATATTGAGTGGCGCCCCCTGCCTTACCGCCTGCCGCTAGCAACGACAGGTTGAGGGGAGCGTTTTTCAGTCAGGAAGGGACTGGGGGGGTGCTATTTAAAGGCGACCGCTTCCTGCCTTTTATTGTTGGTGACATTTTTGAACCACGCATTCTGAGAGAGAGAGAGAGAGACTTCTGGAGAGATTCAATGCTGTGTGAAGGAGTTTTGGGTACTGAGCAGCACTTTGCAGGTTCATTTTGATTTGCCCTTCCTTGTATCGATTTAGAAGAGACTGTGGGGGCTGCACTCTGAGCTCTTTCCCTGGGACTCTCCATTGTTCTTTCCAGCAGATTTGATGTACAGGGCTCTCCAGGCCGAGATTCAAGGCTGCAATGAGCAGGATGTGGATGGAAAGCAAGATCAAACCTCCCCTTTAAGAACTGGCCGGGGCCATTGTGTCTGTGTTCCATTGCTGACTGACATCACATGAGCTTCGCCAGCGCTCTGAGGTAGCGCCTCGCATCTCGGCCTTTGCGCCTTATGACAGGTGTGAAGCGCCTGATTTAGCGCTCCAATCACCTCCAGGGGCGATAAAAGTCAAGTTTGCAGTCGGAGGCGATAATTAGCACCAGGCGCTAAACTTTGCGCCCGGCCGATAATTGCGCCCCAAATGGGGCGATACTGAATTTCTCCCCCAATGACTTTAGGGGAAATGGGATGGAGAACATAAACTGGTGCAGCAAATTAGCAAGAGAACAAAACGGCAACTTTGTGCGTACCCAGGAGTTGAATGTCCATAGTGGTTAATGTCTATTGTGGCTTTTTATATGAAGGAAAACATAAATGAAACAGATAAATCTGGATTGTGTGCCAACAAAATGGAAACACTGGATCAAGGTAAGTGACATTTAAAGGAAAAAGAGCTGCTTGTTGGGATCTGTTACATCTCAGTAGACCAAGGACACTAGACATGGATCTTTATACTGAAGATGGGCAACCTCAATTTACCAGAGATAAATTGGGAGGTCTGTAACTGGAGTAAAAGGAGTGAAGTGTTCTTCTAGACATGATATTCGACTGTTACATGTCACAAATGGTTAAGAAATCCACATGGGAGGGACATTATTAGACTTGATGCTACATAATAACCAGCAGATGGTAGAGGAGGTTACAGTTAAAAAGTGGCTTAAAAACTGCAGTCATAGCATGATTGAGTTTAGGGTTAGGCTTACGATGGAAAAGAGAGCACTACAACAGAAACTGTAGGAAGGCATATTTTGTGGAGATGAAAGAACTAAGGGGAAGATTTTCTTTATGCACAAGATGTGGTTAAATTGCAGATGTGTTTAACAGGTTTATGACCTCACACAGGGAGGCAGTGGTGGAAGATAGCCTGTTTGGTGAAAGAAGTGACTGAGGGACAGTGGTGGCAGGACCGCTGTCTTTAGGGTACTGTGCGTGCTGCAACACTTCGCTGATCTCGCACCGTGATACTCGGCGTATTGTATGGCATATTATATACAGGGTAAAACTGACAACAACTTCTGGCGTCTGCACATGCGCAGTTAATTGCGGAAATCCGGAAGTTGCTTTGAGTGATGCCCTGCTCCTCCACGGGTTTTGCCAATGGAATCTGCACAGAGATCACTGTAATGGCGTGAACCTGGGCTAATTACCACTAGTCTCACACTAAAGACAGATGGGAGTACCTTCACCACATGGACTGTAGCGGTGCAAGAAGGTGGCTCACCACCACCTTCTCAAGGGCAATTGGGGATGGGCAATAAATGCTGGCCTTGCCAGCGATGCCCACATCCCATAAAAACAAATAATTTTTTTTTTTAATTTGGGCCTGTAATCAGGAGTAACTGAATTTTTAATGGTGTAATAAGTGATAATTACTGTTGAACAACCTCTCTGGCCCAGAAAAATTAATTTTACAAGTGCACAGTCTCATTTCCTCAGAAGAAAATTAATGTTCCAGATTTTTTAAAAAGATTTTTTTTCTTTTTTCCTCATCTCTCTCCCTTAATCCCATGTGTAGGTCCTAATCATTGTACAGGAAGCAAAATAATGATTTTAAATGTAATTTATGTTTCCTGTTTTATACTTCCTGGTTTGGACTCTGCGTGGCTCAGTGAAGATTCTTCAATCTGATTGGTTGAAGAGCTTCGCTGTTCCATGTCCTGCTCACAGACGCCACAGATCCTCTGTAGAGGGTGCTGCACTGGATCAAACACCTGATTACTAGAAATCTCCGCTGACAAGCCGGCAAAAAGTCTCTGTGCAACTGTACGCGAGGTGAACGACGAAAGCCATTCCTTCGCCACTCACAGCAAAATCCGGACCAATGAGTACACTAGAGTGAAGAGGTGGGCCAATACTTCTCAATTGGCTGCTGGTTACATTTAAAACATTTTTGCGGTGCTCGCAACTGGAACTTTTTCCATTTCAGGCATTCAGTGTCAGCATGAAGCATGTCCAGGTCGGGTATAGCACAGCCAGATGTTGAGTAAAGCTCTTCTTACTGTGCCGCAACAATATCCTACTGCACCAATGTGAGATTTTTCCCCCCACCAGCCAATGTTCCCCCTAATTTTTTTTGGGGGGGGGGGGGGGGTGCACAGACCTTTTAACGGGCTGTGCGGCCCATTTAAAATTTTGCGCATGTGTGAAATCTCCCATTGCGATACCGGCAAGCGGCCTGCGCAGGACCCCTATTCAGCTGCGCGGCCGCACAGCTTAGCAGGAACATTACCACCAGCCATCCTGTGGTGAATTAGCACCCTGTCCATTAGGGATTGGATTGAGACTACCCAAACTCATTTACACACAGCCACCATACAGAGGAGACTGGATTTGGAGCCAGATCCCAGAGGTGAAAGGTGAGTGTTTAACATACCGTAACACCTAGTTTTCCTTGGGGAAAGTGATACTGCTACCGAGAGAAAGATATAACTAGAGCAAGATTAAAGGGCAGAATGAGACTACTCCAGGATGCAGCTTTGTACGCCCTGCTTCAGAAAGTCCTGTGGATAAAGGGGCTCCTGTTTAGAGTGGAGGAACATTATCCAGTTAAGAGCAGCACCAACAGCTTGAATGAGGTTGCTGAAAGAGTGAATGCTGCCTCATCTGTGCACTGAGCTTGTGAGCAAGTGAGGAAGAAATTTGCTGATCTCTGCAAGGATCCCAAGGTGGGTGCGCTGACACTTTGCCGAATTTAGAATTTTGACTAACAATGTTTGTAGCAACACTTAACTGTAAGCTTGGTGGCGCATCACAGAGGGAGAATACATAGCACCTACTTTCCAAATGCATAGGCACGCCTGTGTTTTTGCAGTGCAGTCTCTATTGCTTCATTACCGCAGGATCAGTATCCTGGAATTCCCTACCTAACGTCATCTTGAGAGTGCTGACACCGCAAAGACTGGAGCGGTTATTGTGAGTGTGAATGTAAAGTGAGAATAGAATCTGGGCTTGGCTTTAATGATCTTCTCTGGTTATATAGCCTGATATATAAAATACATTGAAGAATGAGTACAGGAAACTCTTTATTAACCGGCACCCAAATATCCGGAAATCTCTCTTAACCGGCAAAATTCTTGAGTAGGTAACCGGGGTTTTCCTTCATCTCTTGTTTAAGATTAACTTTAAAAAAAACCCCGAGGCGTTTGCCTTGTATCGGAGCGTGTAGATTGGGAGGGGAATGTGCAGCCCGGGTAGGCAGCGGACACGACAGATGGTCAGCTGGCGGTCCCCGGGGAGACGGAGCTCCGAATGCAGGCGCATGTCAGTGTGTACGGGGCTCTCGTACGTTGGGAGATATAACTCTCCATTATCCGGACTTTTTGATTAACCGGCACCACGCCGGTCCCGTCGGTGCCAGTTAATAAAGAGTTTCCTGTACTTGGCAACGGGATGAGTGTTGCCAGCACCACACTGCCATACCCCCAGTGTGAATCAGTCCCTTCAGGAGTGGAAGGGACAAAAATCAAGTTATAGCTTGTAAACTTGAAGGTGCATTTAGCTTTTTCTCAGGGTGTAAGTCATTTCTATCAACTTGTTAAATTATATTAGCTACAAGCCATGAGTGTTGCTTTTGATCAAGCATGGCAACTACTATTAAAAGACAAACTAATAATGCATTCAATATTTTTATTATCTGATAATCTTTACTGACCTTGCACATAATTTCCATCATATTTAAAAATATATACAAACTGTTCAGACAACTGAATCAAACTCTGAAATTATTCCAAACGTCAATCTCATTCAGTGTCTAACCATTGTTTTTTCAAGGAAGATTATTTTTTGGAGATAAAACCTTTTACAAAATTTGAAATTAAAAGTCCCATATTTTAGATGAGTTGGACTCTTAAGGGACTGTTGATATTTTCCACATTCTTTTGTATTCTGGTTTGGAGTCCCTCGTGAGATTATGCTGGAAAAGATGATGATCCATGTTCGTTTCCAAATTGCAGCACCCTAATCAGAACTGAAAGTAATTCATTGGAGCGATTTCAGCCACATTAGAAAAATACCAGGAAAAAAATGTTTCCTCCGTGTTGATCCAGAGCGTGAACATAGGTCGAAAGCTCAGTCAGAATGGTACAAATAAATAAATGTCCTCCCTGGGTGGTATTTCTAACAGTGTTGTTTTACAGTATTCCTGGGTAGGGCAGGGTGGGGGTTTAAACTTTAAACTAAAAGTGATGTTTCCCTTTAACTAAACTGCACTACTAGTTAGTTCTCTGAGTGGTTTGTTGTAACAGATAACTTTGCATATAGGTGTTTTTGTCATGTCTGGAAGAATTATAACAAATTATAGATTGGAGTAGACAATCCTGAGATGAGAATCAGAATTGATATGTACATGTTAATGAAGCTCTTACACAATTATATATTTTGCCATGTAGCAATTTTATTTTTGTAAAAGCAAACAAATATTTTTGAAGATGAACTATTTAAACATTTAAGTTTTACATATCTGTAATTACTTTTCTAATTAAATGTGGTATGATTTGGGACAAGGTTTCATTCATTTGATAACATTGGGATACTATAATCAAAAATTCAGTTTGGCGATGCTGTTCAATTAACCTGCTTGTTTGAAATATTGTGGATGTAATAGTCTGATTAAATTTATCTTTGATGGTTGCAATTAGGGTCAAAGCTATATTTAACATTTAGTCCCAAAACTTGATGGTAGAAGTCAGTTTGTAATTGACTGGTATGCTCAGTTGCTCTTTGGTGACCTATGAGACAGTTTTCCTCCTTTTGCTCTTTTATTCTTATAATTCTGGTTTTGTCATTACTCTCAATGATTCTGTCCCCTACATTTTCCTTCAACTGCTGTGGATAAATATGGTTACTCTTCTACTAATGCCTAATGAATGTGGTGAGACTCATGTAGTCACACTTGCTGTGGTGGGGAATGTAGATTATAAATGGCAAAGCAGCATCATCTCTTCTGATGCACAATGCCTTCTGTTACATGCAAAAGTGATGACGATTGGAACTTTGATCAAGGAGTGGATTTTCTTTGACAATCCTTCAGGCCTAAATCACTTGGTAGGAATACACACAACTACAGTATCATTATTTGCTGTTTGTGTATTAAATAAGACATAATCCCGATAGATCCAAGCCAATGCCTTCTAGGCCTGCCCAATAGGAAGCAAATGTGAATGTAACATCTGTGGGACATGGGCAAGTCAGAGAGGTGAAGTATTGACTGCCTGGATCTTGGGAAACACTGGACAGTCTGGGACCCATTCCTGGAACATAAGAACATAAGAAGTAAGAGCAGGAGTAGGCCATACGGCCCCTCGAGCCTGCTGCACCATTCAATAAGATCATGGCTGATCATCAACCTCAACTCCACTTTCCCGCCCGATCTCCATATCCCTTGATTCCCCTAGAGTCCAAAAATCTATCTATCTCAGCCTTGAATATACTCAAAGACTCAGCATTCACAGCCCTCTGGGGCAGAGAGTTCCAAAGATTCACAACCCTCTGAGTGAAGAAATTCCTCCTCATCTCGGTCTTAAATGGCCTATCCCTTATCCTGAGACTAGGGCATAAAAACCCAAAAGGAAAAGTGATCCAACCATGGCTAACAAAAGAAATTAAAGCTAGTATTAAGTCAAAGGAGGAAGCTTATAAAGTTGCCAGAAAAAGCAGTCAGCCTGAGGATTGGGATCTTTTTAGAAATCAGCAAAGGGGGACCAAGAAATTGATAAAGAAAGGGAAAATGGAACATGAGCACAAACTAGCGAAAAATATAAAAACTGATTGTAAAAGCTTCTATAGGTATGTGAAAAGGAAGACCGGCAAAGGTAAATGTAGGTCCTTTACAGTCAGAGACGGGAGAATTTATAATGGGGAATGAGGAAATGGCTGAGAAATTAAATAAATACTTTGTTTCTGTCTTCACGGAGGAAGACACAAAAAACCTCCCAGAAATACGAGAAAACCAAGGGTGTGACGAGAATGAGGAACTTTAAAGAAATTATTAGTAAAAAAAAAACAGTACTAGCAAAATTAATGGGACTAAAATTCGATAAATCCCAAGGACCAGATGACCTACATCCTAGGGTTTTGAAAGAGTTGGCCATTGGAATAGTGGACGCATTGGTTGTCATCTTCCAAAATTCTATAGATTCTGGAACGGTTCCTGCAGATTGGAGGATAGCAAATGTAACCCCGCTATTTAAGAAAGGAGGGAGAGAGAAAACGGGGAACTACAGACCTGTTAGCCTCACATCAGTAGTTGGGAAAATGCTGGAATCTATTATAATGGATGCAATAACTGGGCACTTAGAAACTAATAGTAAGATTGGGCAGAGTCAACATGGATTTATGAAAGGGAAGTCCTGTTTGACAAACCTATTGGAGTTCTTTGAGGATGTAACTAGTGGAGTAGACAAAGGGGAACCAGTAGATGTGTATCTGGATTTTTAGAAGGCCTTCGATAAGGTCCCACACAAGAAGTTGGTGAACAAAATTAGAGCACATGGAATATATAATATACTAGCATGGATTGAGAATTGGTTAACAGACAGAAAACAAAGAGTAGGGATAAACGGGTCTTTTTCAGGATGGCTGGCTGTGACTAGTGGGGTACCGCAAGGATCGGTGCTTGGGCCCCAGCTATTCACAATCTATATCAATGATTTGGATGAGGGGACTAAATGTAACATTTCCAAATTTGCAGATGATACAAAGCTAGGTGGCAGTGTCAGTTGTGAAGAGGCTTCAGGGGGATCTCGACAGGCTCAGTGAGTGGGCGAGAACATGGCAGATGGAATATAATGTGGATAAATGTGAAGTTATCCACTTTGGTAGAAAAAACAGAAAGGCGGAGTATTTCCTAAATGGTGAAAGATTGGGGAATGCAGATGCTCAAAGGGACCTGGGTGTCCTTGTACATGAGTCACTGAAAGTGAATGTGCAGGTGCAGCAAGCCATTAGGAAGACAAATGGTATGCTGGCCTTCATTACAAGAGGATTTGAGTACAAGAGTAAAGAAGTCTTACTCCAATTATATAGGGCCTTGGTGAGACCACACCTGGAGTACTGTGTACAATTTTGGTCTCCTTACCTAAGGAAGGATATACTTGCCATAGAGGGAGTGCAACGAAGGTTCACGAGATTGATTCCTGGGATGGTGGGACTGTCGTATGTGAAGAGATTGAGTAAACTAGGCCTGTATTCTCTTGAATTCAGAAGAATGAGAGGGGATCTCATTGAAACATACAAAATTATTACAGGGCTTGATAGGATGGATGCTGGGAGAATATTTCCCTTGGCTGGGGAGTCCAGAGCCAGGGGCCACACCCTCAAGATAAAGGGTAGGCCATTCAGAACTGAGATGAGAAGAAATTTCTTCAGAGGGTGGTGAATCTTTGGAATTCTCTACCCCAGAGGGCTGTGGAGGCTCATTCATTGGGTATATTCAAAACAGAAGTTGATAGATTTCTGACTAGTAAGGGCATCAAGGGATATGGCGATAGGGCCGGTGAATGGAGTTGAGGCAGAAGATCAGCCATGATCTCATTGAATGGCGGAGCAGGCTCGAATGGCCTACTCCTGCTCCTATTTCTTATGTTCTTATGCCCCTTAGTTCTAGACATTCCAGCCAGGGGAAACAACCTCTCAGCATCTACCCTGTCAATCCCCTTCAGAATCTTGTATGTTTCAATGAGATCACCTCTCATTCTTCTAAACTCGAGAGTATAGGCCCATTCTACACAATCTCTCCTCATAGGACAGCCCTCTCATCCCAGGAATCAGTGAACCTTTGTTGCACTGCCTCCAAGGCAAGAGTATATCCTTCCTTAGATAAGGAGACCAAAACTGTGCACAGTACTCCAGGTGTGGTCTCACCAAGGCTCTGTACAATTGTAGGAAGACTTCCTTACTCTTATACTCCAACCCCCTTGCAATAAAGGCCAACATGCCATTTGCCTTCCTTATTGCTTGCTGTACCTGCATGCTAGCTTTCTGTGTTTCTTGCACGAGGACACCCAAATCTCTCTGAACACCAACATTTGAAAGTTTCTCACCATTTAAAAAATATTCTGTTTTTCTATTCTTCCTACCAAAGTAAATAACTTCACATTTCCCTACATTATACTCCATCTGCCACCTTATTGCCCACTCACTTAGTCTATCTGTATCCCTTTGCAGACTTGTGTTCTCACAGCTTACTGTCCCACCTAGCTTTGTATCATCAGCAAACTTGGATACATTGCACTCGGTCCCTTCATCTAGGTCATTAATATAGATTGTAAATAACTGAGGCCCCAACACCGATCCTTGCCACACCAAACTAGTTACAACCTGCCAACCTGAAAAAGATCCGGTTATCCCTACTCTCTATTTTCTGTCCGTTAACCAATCCTCTATCTATGCTACTATATTACCCCCAACCCCATGAGCCCTAATCTTGTGTAATAACCTTTTTATGTGGCACTTTATCAAATCCCTTTTGGAAATCCAAATATACTACATCCACTGGTTCCCCTTTATCGAACATAAGAAATAGGAGCAGGAATAGGCCACTTGGCCCCTCCAGCCTGCTCCGCCATTCAATAAGATCATGGCTGATCTTGGGCTCAAAGCCACTTCCCTGCCCGCTCCCCATAACCCTTCACTCCCTTATCTTTCAAAAATCTGTCTTTCTCCACCTTAAATGTATTTAATGACCCAGCCTCCACAGCTCTCTGCGGCAGAGAATTCCACAGATTTACGACCCTCAGAAGAAATTCCTCCTCATCTCGGTTCTAAAAGGGCGACCCTTTATTCTGAAACTATGCCCCCGAGTTCTAGATTTCCCCACGAGGGGAAACATCCTCTCTGCATCTACCTTGTCGAGCCCCCTCAGTATCTTATGTTTCAATAAGATCACCTCTCATTCTTCTAAATTCCAATGAGTATAGGCCCAACCTGCCCTCATAAGTCAACCCCCTCATCTCTGGAATTAACCTAGTGTATCGTCTCTGAACTGCCTCCAATGCAAGTATATCCTTCCTTAAATAAGGAGACCAAAACTGTACGCAGTACTCAAGGTGTGGTCTCACCAATACCCTGTACAGTTGTAGCAGGACTTCCCTGTTTTTATACTCTAACCCCCTTGAAATGAAGGCCAACATTCCATTTGCCTTTTTGATTACTTGCTGACATTCCATTTGCCTTTTTGATCTACCTGCTAGTTACATCCTCAAAAAACTCTAATAAATTTGTCAAACACGATTTCCCTTTCATAAAACCATGTTGACTCTGCCTAATCATGTTATGATTTTCTAAGTGACTTGATACCACTTCCTTAACAATGGATTGCAGCATTTTCCCAATGACTGATATCAGGCTAACTGGCCTGTAGTTCCCTGTTTTTTCTCTCCCTCCTTTCTTGAATTACATTTGCGACCTTCCAATCCGCTGGGACCATTCCAGAATCTAGGGAATTTTGGAAGATCAAAACCAATGCATCCACTATCTCTTCAGCCACCTCTTTTAGAACCCTAGGATGTAGGCGATCAGGTCCAGGGGATTTGTCAGCTTTTAGTCCCATTAGTTTCTCTAGTACTTTTTCTCTGCTTATATTATTTATGTTAAGTTCCTCCCCCTCATTAGACCCTTGGTTCCCTTTTACAACACAGGCTCTTCCCACACAGATGACGACTACCTTTCCAGGAAAGTCCGAGTGAAGCCACAAACTACAAGCACCTTCCAGTGCTCCACAAAAAACAATGCTTGAACCTTACAAAGCCTCTCACCACATTTGTAAGAACCTTGATGCCGTTGACCCAGCCAAATCCCAGGGACCAGTGTCAAATTATCCTTACTCCCAAACAGTGCATTGTTACCATCATGTGCACATCATACAGACTACTCTTCTGATGATGTATTAAACCGAGACCCACCTGCCCTCTCAGGTGGATGTAAAAGACCCTATGGTACTATTTGAAGAAGAGCAGGGGAGTTCCCCTGATGTCCTGGCCATTATTTAACCCATATCCAGCATTGGCAGAACAAATTATCTGGCCAATTATCTCATGACTGTTTGTGGGACCTTGCTGTGTATAAATTGGTTGCTGGGTTTTCATACATTACAACAGTGACTATACTTTGAAAATACAACAACAACTTGCATTTATATGGCACCTTTAACGTAGTAAAACGTCCCAAGGCGCTTCACAGGAGCATAATCAAACAAAATTTGACATCTAACCATATGAAAAGATAAGGTCATGTCTATTTGCAACACCAGATTTCTGATTGGTCCCCTTGGAGGACAAGGCACACAGCAGTTTATCTGGAATGTGTAATTAGATCATGCCTGCCTAAGTAATCAAGTACTTTGCAATATATAATTTGAGCCATTCATTCTGATTGCCAGGCTCCAGAAATAGCTCACAGGGCTCACCCTTGGGTGCTAGGACCTTCTCCACCCCCCTGAGTTTCTGACCATTTCCCTCCTCAACAAGTTTCTGACCTTCTCCCCTGCCTAAGTTCCTGACCTCCTCCCCCTGCTCAAGTTCCTGACCTTTCCCCCCTGCCCCTCTGAGATCCTGACCTCCTGCCCGCTCCCCCGGGTTCCTGTCCTTTTTCTTCTCCACCCCCCACCCCCCCCTCCCCGAAAGAGAAGCAGAGAGGTTTAGGGAAGGAATTCCAGAGTTAAGGGCCTCAGCAGCTGACAGCACGGCCGCCAGTGGTGGAGCGATTAAAATCAGGGATGCGCAAGAGGCCAGAATTAGAGGAGCGCAGATCAAGGTTCCCTATAATTTCTTTTGGGTGTGCGGCCCTTTTAAGCGGCTGTGCGACCCATTCACAGTTTCGCACAATTTAACATTGGAAAAAGCTGTTCCCGGGCTGTGCAGGACCGGCAGAGGGCCGTGCAGCTTAGAGGGAAGGTTACCGATATCTCGAGGGTTGGAGGGTTAGAGGAGGTTACAGAAATAGGGAGGGGCGGGGCCATGGAGGGATTTGAAAACAAGGATGAGAATTTTAAAATTGAGGCGTTGCTTAACCGGGTCCCAATGTAGGACAGCGAGCACTTGGGTGATGAGTGAATGGGACTTGGTGCGAGTTAGGGTACGGGCAGCTATCAGGACTGTCAAATCAGACACACTTACATATTTTTAAAAATCAATTTAACCTTTATGACAGACTTTAGCAGCAAAGCATGCAACATTGGCCGTAGCAGGAAGAGGATATTGCACTACATTCCACTGAGGCAGTTTAATTTGAGATACTATAGTTATCGTTATACTGGGACCACGGTCAGCTGATTTTTTTTTTTAACTTGGGAGTATTTATCGTTTCTCCCAGCCTAAGTGTAGACCTTTTCTCTTTATACTTTTTCTTATCAATGTTCAGGACACTCGGCAACCTCCCTTTGCATTCCAGACTTTACATAAACTTTCTTCATGTAATAAAGTTTATCATATTTAAACAATAGTTTCCTTTTGCTGAATTAATACTCTGGTATTGATGTAATTTATATCAATAAGCACCAATTACCACCAGTTACCCTATCGCAGCACATCCTTCTTGCTGTCAATTGTTGTTCAATCATGTGGATCTGCTAACCACAAGTCTGGTTATTAGTCATTCTTAGAAACCGGTCACCTTCCAAGTCTGTCTATCCCATCCTGTAGTGCAAAGATCATAGAATCTCAAACTTACAGCACAGAAGGAGGCCTTTCGGCCTGTCGTACCCGTGCAGGCTTTTAGAAAGAGCAGTCGTGCTTAGTCGCATATCCCCATTTTTTGTCCGTAACTCTGTAAATTCCTCATCCTCAAGTACCTGTCCAACTCCCTTTTAAAATTATTTATGGAATCAGCTTCCACTAGCTTTTCAGGTGGAGCGTTCTAGATCCCGACAACTTGCTGAGTGGAAAAAAAATACTCATCTCCCATCTAGATCTTTTGCCAATGGTTTTGAATCTGGTTATTGGCCCACTCGCCAGGGGGAATAGTTTTTCTCTATCTACTCTATCAAAACCTCTCATCATCCTGAAAACCTCTATTAGGTCACCGCTTTACCTTCTCTGTTCCAAGGAGAACAGTCCTAACTTTTCCAAACTCTCCTCATAACTGAAGCCCCTCATCCCTGGTAACATCCTCGTAAATGAGCTCTGTACCCTTTCTAAGGCCTTTACATCTTTCCTGAAGTTTGATGCCCAGAATTGTGCACAATACTCCAGCTGAGGCCTAAGCAGTGATGTATAAAGCTCCAGCAAGATCTCTGCTTTTATATTCTATTCCTCTGTTTATAAATCCAAGTAATCCATATGCTTTTATAATCACCTTATCAACTTGCCCTGCTACCTTTTTAAGGATGTGTGTATATGGACACCAAGGTCTCCCTGCTCATCTACACTTTTCAAAATTGTGCCTTTTATAGTATACTGTCTTTCTATATTAGTCCTCCCAAAGGGCATCACTTCACACATCTCCACATTAAACTCCATCTGCCATGCTGCTGCCCATTTCACCATCCTGTCTGTGATCCTGAAGCCTATAACTATCCTTATCATTATCTGCTGCTTTGCCAAGTTTCATATCATCTGCAAACTTTATAATGCTGCTCCCTACACCCAAGCCTAGGTCATTTATAAAAATTGAAAAGAGTAATGGAACAAAACTGACCCTTGGGAACACCACTGCAAACCACCTCCCAGTCTGAAAAACATCCATCCATCCACCACCACCTGTCACTGAACAAATTTCGTATCCATACCATGACTTTCCCCTTAATTCTATGGGCTTCCATCTTCTGAATAAGCCTCCTGTGTGGCACTTTGTCGAATGCCTTCCGAAAGTCCATGTATACAACATCTACTGCACTATTTTGATCAGCCTTCTCTTTTATCTCAAATAATTCAGTTGAGTTAGTCTGACACGGTTTGCCTTTAACAAATCCATGCTGGCTCTCCTTGATTAACCCATGCCTTTGCAAATGGAAGTTTTATTTTTTGTCCCTGATAATGGTTTCCTTCCCCACCACTGATGTCAGGCTGACTGGCCTGTAGTTTCCTGGTTTATCCCTCTCCCCTTTCTTGAATATAACATTAGCAACCCTCCAGTCCTCCGGCACTACTCCTGTATCCAATGAGGATTGAAAGATTGTGACCAATGCCTCTGCTATTTCTACCTTTGCTTCCTTCTGCAACCTAGGATGCATTCCATCTGGACCAGGTGACTTACCCACTTTCAGTAATGCTAATCTTTTTAGTACGTCTTCTCTATCTATTACTATCCTGTCCATAACTTCCCTCTTAGTGTAACCTTCATAACATCGGCTTCCTTTGTGAAGACAGATGCAAAGTACTCATTTAATACTTTAGCTATGTCCTCCACCTCTACATGAAGATTTCACTTTGGGTACTTAATAGGCCCAACTTTTTCCCTAGCTAACTGCTTACACTTTATGCTTATAAAATGTTTTAAGGTTTAATTTTATGTTGCCTGCTAATCTTTTCTCAATTTCTCTTTGCCTTCCGTATTAACTTTTTCAATTCCCTCCCTGTACTTTCCATAATCTTCCTGGTTATTAACTGAATCTTGCTCCTGCCATTTGTCATAAGCCTCCTTTTTCTGTTTTTATTTTAACTTTTATTTCCTTTGTCATCCAGGGCACATTAGCTTTGGATGCGCTACCTTTTCCCTTCAAAGGAATATGCTTAGTTTGTACCTGTGTCAACCGTAACTCAGTTGGTAGCACGTTCGCCTCTGTCAGAAAGTTCGGGGTTACAGGGACTTGAGCACAAAAATCTAGGCTGACACTCCAGTGCAGTACTGAGGGAGTGCTGCACTGTCGGAGGTGCTGTCTTTCAGATGACATAAAAGATCCCATGGCACTATTTTGAAGAAGAGCAGTGGAGTTATCCCCGGTGTCCTGTATTGAAGGATAAATATTGAGGTCAATATTTATCCCTCAATCAGCATCACTAAACCAGGTTATCTGGTCATTATCAGATTGCTATTTGTGGGAACTTGCAGTGTGCAAATTGGCTGCTGCGTTTCCAACATTACAACAGTGACTACAAGTCCAAAAAAAAAGTACTTCGTTGGCTGTAAAGCGCTTTGGGGCGTCCGGTGGTCATGCTATATAAATGCAAGTCTTTCTTTCTGAACTATCTCTTCCTTGAAAGCCCTCCATTGCTCAGTTACTGCTTTACCCTGCAATCGCCTTTTCCAGTCTACCTGTGCTAGTTCCCTTCTTAAAATCACTGAAATTAGCTCTTCCCCAGTTGAGCATATTTAGCTTTGATATTTTCTGGTCTCTTTCCATAATTACTTTAAACCAAATTATGTTGTGGTCACTGTTAGCTAGATGATCTCTTACTGTAACACATTCCACTTGCCCGACTTCATTTCCCAGAACCAGATCCAACACTGCTTCCTTCTTTGTTGGACTGGAGACATATTGATTGAGAGGTACCCGATTTGTTTTACCAACCTCAACACTCCTATCACCTTTCTAACCAGAGATTCCACTTTCTTATTCATTCACTCACTCAAAATACATCTGTTTAAATCATTCCCTTACATACAACTGCAAAGCAGTAATTAGGCACCAATTAGTTACTTTAAGACATTATGGCTTATGGATCATATTTTCACAAATAAAAGTTAAATTATATAAAACAAAGTCTAGCAATGCTAAACTAGCAGATTCCCTCACCAATCAGGTCAGCCACCAGATTTATACTGCTGTTCTGATTAACTATTTTCATACTGGTCTATTACAAGGTCTATTATCCATCAAAGTCCTCCTGTACGAGTAAGCAAAAAAGATCTGGGAATAGCAAGCATAATAAAGCAGGAGGATGGTGTCAGTACACAAGTATTGAATGTACAGGCCCCACATATTTCCACAGTACTTTCAATACTTATATTACTGACATTAAATTGGTTAAATTATTGTATAAAAGGGCGGGTCTCTGACAGATTCTTAACCACCTCATCTAAATCATCTGCTTGAGACAACGACGGCAGGAAATAGACACCTAAAGGCTCTCATTGACTCAATTGGTTAATGCAGGAATCTGAAGGAGGGAATTCTTTACCAGCTAAGCAGGTTCTGAGAATGAGGTTCTGAGAATGAGGAATGGTTTCCATAGAGAGCATTGAAGGCCCAGGCATATATACCTTTGTTGAGACACTGACGGATGTAAATTTTCCATCTCTCAAAGTTTAATAAAATCACCAGGATTATACCTGGGAAAACAACACTACTTCTTTCAAGGCTCCCTGATCTTGTCCTATGTGGCAATACAGTCTCTTAGGATGGCTTTACCACTTTCTCCTGTATCATATTTCCTATACTTTGTCAATTGGTGGGGAAACATTTCCAAGTGAATGTACCTTTTAATATAACATGCTGTCTATCATCATGACTGCTTATTTCTACCTCCACATAATTTGCCTCTGCCCCTTCCTCACTCCCACCATTTCTGAAACCCTTAACTTTTTCACCTCTAGACTTGATTTCTCCAACATCTCTCCCATCCATTAACTTGCATAAACGCCAACTTGTCCAAAACTCAGCTGCCTGTATCCTCTCTTGCACAAAGTCCTGCTTACCCATCACTCCTATCCTCCAACAATATTGTACTTAAAATCCTTGTCCTCATCTTCAAAGCATAGCCTCACCCTGTTGTCTAGAACCTCCTTCAGCCTTGTATCCCCTCTCACACTCTTCAATTCTCTGTCACCTTACTTGCATACTTCCTCCCTTCACCCAACTATTGGTGGCAGAGACTTGACTGTACCTTCTGCAAGTCTCCTTCAATCCCTCCAAATTAAATAGCTTTCTTAAAGCCCATGTTTTTAAACAAGCTTTCATTCACTTCTAACTCTCCAGACTGGCTGTTCCTTTTTATTTCCCCCCTGTAAAATGCCTTGGGATGTTTTTCTATGTTAAGTCACTATATAAATGCAAATTTTTGTATTAAATTGTGACAAATATTTTAATGGGGAAAACTTGAGATTTAGTTATATTAATTGCTGATGAGTTTTAATTCTTTAAATTGCAGGCAAATATGGATCATTTTGAGGAGGACTTAACTTGTTCCGTATGTTACTCCATCTTTGAAGACCCTCGTGTGTTGCCTTGTTCTCACACTTTTTGCAGAACCTGTTTGGAGAACATCATTCATGAATCAGGAAATTTCTCCATTTGGCGACCTCTGCGAATCCCACTGAAATGTCCTACTTGTAGAAGTATTGTGGATCTGCCTCCAGTGGGCATTGGCTCATTACCAATAAACTTTTCACTGATGGGAATTATTGAGAAATACCAGAAAGAAGAACACCCAAAGACTCCTACCTGCCCAGAGCACTGCAGGCAACCTTTAAACATGTTCTGTCTGTTGGACCGTAAATTGGTATGTGGTTATTGCTTAACAGTGGGTCAGCATCAAGGCCATCCCATTGATGATCTCCAGAATGCTTATATTAAAGAAAAGGAGACATATAGCAAACTTGTTGAACAGCTCACTGATGAACGCTGGGCAGAAGTATCCATTTTCATTGAACAACTGGAGCACCAGAAATCACAAGCTGAACAAATCATTCAACAAGATAAAGAAACAGTCGTCCAGTATTTTGAGGATCTCCAAAAAACAATGGAAATCAAAAAGCAAGCTCTTTTGGCTGCTTTAGATGAAGTCAACTTAAAAATTGCCAGTGAATATGTTCCACTAATTCAGAAAATGAGAACACTGAAGGAAGAACAACATGACCTTATAACATTCAGTACATATGTAGAAGAAGAAAAGGATCCCTTGGCCTTCCTTGAGAAAATTCACATCTACCGTCAGAGGGTGAATACTTTGATGAAAACACAGCTCCCAGTTATTCGCCCGCTGAATATACAGCCACGAGCAGGACAATTTCTGATGGAGAAATGGTCGAAGATTACAGTTGGGCATATTGAAGAAGCACCAATCCCGCAAGTGAAACATTGTTTGGAAAATCACTGGAATAAAGATCTTGCAATATGCATCAATCGAATGAAGGGATTTTCTCAAAGGTTTAAGTCAGGTGTATTTTTAGCACTACTGTTCTTTCTAACCATCCTTTGTTTGAGCATTTTGCTCAAGGATTGTTGTGTTGCTTTGTTAAATGCCACAGTTAGCAATCTCCCACAGGTGAAAATGGTATGTGATATAGTAGTAGAAGTTTGTGCTGGGCTTCATTGTTTGAAGACAATGTTACAGCATTCAGTACAATCACTAGTTAATTTTTTCTGCCAATTGATGGCTTATTTTCCTTGTATTTATCAAATATTTGGTTTTCAATTAAGCACTCTTTTTCAATATGCTTCAAACAGTTTACAGCGTTTACTTCTATCAGAAAATCATGAACAAGCTTAGCTGAAAGGTGAATTACTCTTTATCTGTATGTCATTTGTTGACTAGTTTAGAGTTAATTTGCCATACACAAACATTAAGAAGTTAAGCTATGTTTTTAATTGTTTTTAAAGGAAGGAACTAAACAAAAACCTTTACTATGGTGTCATCCTCAGTTGCTTCAGCTGAGGGATGATGATAGGAATGGGTAAAGTTTACTACTTTCAACAGCCAGTATTAGTATCAAGCACTTCCAGTTTTTATTATAGCTCAGGTTATAGTGTAAAATTCTCTCTACTGTTCCCTTAAAAAGTACCTAAACCCTATACCTTACCCTCATTGTAGTCCTTTGAAAGTGATTACAAATTAATGAGAAATTATGGGCAGCTTTATGAAGCCGAAACTCATTTTAATTAGATTATCGAACAGAGGAGATTTTCATCCTATTAATTTGGACTGGATTCAAAGATAAGTATTAGAGGTGGGTGGTAGGAAATGGTTTAATAAATTGTGCTCATCAAGTTGAGGAATGTTAATGTTGAAGAATGGAACACTTTGCATTTCAGGCACCCACTCTCAGTATCAAGCACTTCCAGCTCAGATTTACACAGCCAGGGTGCAGATAGGGTTGCCAATCCTTCCGGATTGGTCAGGAATCTCCTAGAATGACAGACTAATCTCCTGGGCACTGCTGTGAGTAACCTGAGAGAAATAGGAAAGTAGCATTGATGGGCAGTGCCAGTATAGAGAGGAGGCGGAGCTTTGATATGGGGGTGTGCAGGCCACTAAGCATGAGGGTAGGGTTCTTTCCATTAGCTGTTTGATGTTTTGGCTGCAGCAGTAGCTGACTTGGGTAAATACTTGTGGTAACTTTTCTTATCCAATCAGTTCCTTTTTACAATAAAAGAAAATGCTGGAAATACTCAGCAGGCCAGGCAGCATCCATGGAGAGAGAAACAGAGTTAACATTTCAGGTCTGGGACCCTTCTTCAGAACTGGAAAAAGCTGGAGATGTAACAGATTTTAAGCAGGTGCAGAGGCAGGGAGAGGGGAGGGGAGAATCTGAAGGAACAGTCTGTGCTAGGGTAGGAGGCAGGAGAGATAAAATGTTGCAAATGGGGATGGTAGAATCATACAGCCTGAGGGGTTATAGTCTGAAATTGTTGAACTCCGTGTTGAGTCCAGAAGGCTGTAAAGTGCCTAATCGAAAGATGAGGCGCTGTTCCTCGAGCTTACGTTGAGCTTCATTTATTTCCAGCATCCGCAGTATTTTGCTATTGTATCAGTTCCTTTTCACATTTGTCTTTCTCTCCTCCTCCCCTCTCCACCACCCAGAGATTTTCATTGCATCTTAGAGTTGCTAACCCTCCTGGATTATCCAATAGTCTTCCAGAATGGAAAATTGAATCTCCTGGGCAATGGTGCTAGCAACATGGGAGAAAAGTAGAGCTTTGTGTCTAGTTTGCACCTGTGTACTTCCTTCACCTGCTCACGAGGTTCTTAACTTTTCATACAAGAGCTGCTAGTGCAAAACAGCAACAGGATATTTAATTAGAGAAGACCCAACCTTTATAAGGAAAAACAATTAACATTTGCAAACTCTGGGCACATGTCACATGACCAAATGTCACATGATCAAACATCCAGGAATACTTCCAACCAGAGTTGGCATTCCTAGATGCAGAGTAAAATTCCCACTACTCTGCCCCAGGAATGTCTCTGCTTCAATCTCAGAAGAGCCAGTGTGGAATTCTTTTCATTCTCAACACCAACTCAAATTATGCAAAGAAGCCATGTGCTAGAGTTTATTCTCATGCCTCTGAACTTTGAAGCCCTGATCCACAATTGCCAGGAGCATTCCCAATGAGACAACTGTGGCATGCTCACTCTCCCGATCTCTGCTTTTGCCGTGGCTGTACACTCCTGATCTGTGTGTCAATACGGCAGAAAACAGATGGGAAATGTTTCAGAAACAAGAAATTGGCAAAAACGTAAGCAAATCCTGCAGATAATTCTCAGGATGAGGGGAAACACAATTGTTCCCTCCCATGACAGTGATCAGCTGTTTAGAGCAGAAAGGGCAGTGTGGGTAATGAGCTTATGACATTATAATTGTCAAATTTGCATTGTATCATGGAGTGAAACTGCCTGTTGGAAGTACACTCTGGTAGTCTCTAGACCGTTTCTGCCCATGTATTTGTTTCCTAAAGAATAATAGGGCCAGCTAAAGTTCCCAAATGGTTGTGCTCAGGTTCCTGTAGCTGGGGTTCACTTGGCTCCAAACCTCATTACAGCCATGGAAAAAAAAGTTGAATTCTAGAGGTGAAGTGAGTGATTACCCTTGACATCAAGGCAGCATTTGACCGAGTGTGGCATCAAGGAGCCCTAGTAAAATTGAAGTCAATGGAAATCGGGGGGAAAACTCTCCACTGGCTGGAGTCATACCTAGCACAAATGAAGATTGTTGGAGGCCAATCATCTCAGCCCCAGGACATCGCTGCAGGAGGTCTTCAGGGAAGGGTCCTAGGCCTAACCATAGTCAGCTGCTTCATCAAAGACCTTCCCTCCATCATAAGGTCAGAAGTGGGGATGTTTGCTTATGATTGCAGTGTTCATTTCCATTCGCAATTTCTCATAACTAAGCAGTCTGTGCCTGCATGCAGCAAGACCTGGACAACATTCAAACTTGGGCTGATAAGTGGCAAGTAACATTCACGCCACACAAGTGCCAGGCCATGACCATCTCCATCAAGAGAGTTGATCCACCTCCCCATGACATTCAATGAAATGACCATCACTGAATCCCCCACCAACATTGACTAGAAACTTAACTGGACCAGCCACATAAATACTGTGGCTACAAGAGCAGGCCAGAGGCTGGGTATTCTGCAGAGGGTGACTCACCTGACTCCTCATTCACCATCGACAAGTCAGGAGTGTGATGGAATACTCTCCACTTGCCTGGATGAGTGCAGCTCCAACAACACAAGAAGCTTGACACTATCCAGGACAAAGCAGCCCACTTGATTGGCACCCCATCCACCACCTTAAGTGTGTACTATCTACAAGATGCACTGCAGCAACTCGCCAAGGTTTTTTCGACAGCACCTCCGAAACCCACGACCTCTACCACCTGGAAGGACAAGGGTAGCAGGCGCATGAGAACATCACCACCTCCAAGTCACACACCATCCTGACTTGGAATTATATCATCGTCGCTGGGTCAAAATCCTGGAACTCCCTCCCTAACAGCACGGTGGGAGTCACCTCACAGACTGCAGCAGTTCAAGAAGGCAGTTCATCATCTTCTCAAGGGCAATTAGGGATGGGCAATAAATGCTAGCCTTGCCAGTGACGCCCACATCCAATGAATGAATAATAAAAATGGTCCTGTGATAGCGGGTTATCCAATCAACAAAGGAAGAAGAGTTTACTCAAGCAAGAGATAGCCACAGAGTTTGCTGCAATATGTTTTCCTCCTGGTCTACTTCCGAGGACAAAATAATGTTTTTTGTAGACTTTGTACAGTGAGATTTTGTTGCAACAGCCTCAAAGAATCTTGCTTTCAGAACCATAATGGTTACCACCACTAGGCTCAGAATGCAAAAAAAAATCATTACTGTTGAATCCTACCTACCACAGAGTGGAGAATTTGAGTTTTGGGGTCATGAAGCACTCCTGTGATAAAGGAGCATTATCTGGAACAGAGTACTTAAAAGCAGATTATGTATTTGGGGAGTAATTTAATACCTTTTGACACATGATGGGGCAGATGTCTGTATAAAACTCAATTCTTACCTGATTCTGTGGAATACCAAATTACAGGTGGGGATTATAATTAAGGATGCTATAACACTAATCACGCTGGGATAGAAGTATCAACACAATATTCTAGTGTTAGGTAACTTGTGCAGAATTTTACTTGTTTTATATTGAGTATGGTGCAAATATTCCAATAGATTGCTGTAAAACTATATTGGTTTGTAGTCAATATATTTTCAGATATTCACATTTTTGTATGAGTTTTCTAAATACCTGACAAATGTTAAACATTACACTTGTATAGATGATAGCTTTGTGAATTACATATCAATTGGATGGAATTGATGTTTGTATTTTTTCCATAATGATGACTTCATTTGGTTTTACCCAACTTAATATTTAATTATAGAGCATCTTGCCAACTTAATAAATGGCAGGTGGTAATATGAAGACAACAATTCATCATCCTTTTAGCAGTTTAATGCCACTGTGGAAGCATCAGGGCAAGCATTTGATCTTTCCCCAACAGCTACATACAATACCCCATTCTGGATCAGTTGTTTTGAAGAGACAAGAATTGGCATAAGGCTTCAAACACACGCACAAAAATAAGGTGCAATATTCATAAAGAGAACTGAGATAACAAGGGTTCTTTTATGTGGAAGTTTAACAATGTTCAAAGACTTTCGTTACAGCAGATAATCGAATATCCTTTTGCAGTATTTAGCGATTTGACAGTGACTGACTTACCTCATTCTATGTCCATGTCTACTTCTGGCAGAGGTCACTGGTTAAAGACCAGGACTGAACTCCTGATTTCTCACTTCCTTTAACTGCCACATATAAATCAATTATGCCAAAGTTTTACTGAAAACTAGAGCAGGGCAGGGGGGAAAAGGGAATTTTTGAAGGCTACATTTTCCCCACAATCGCCACTGGAAAATCCAGTCTGCAGCTGGCCTTTCCCTACTACACCACACCATCCACAACCTCCCACCCAAAAAGGAAAAAAATATATAGAAGCAAGAGAAACAGGAATACAAATTCAGCAGACATGCAAAAGAAGCTGTATATATAATATATAAAAAGTGGTCTTAGGCTTCCCAAAGGAATCACACTAGTCGGAGACTCTGTTTACAAACGGTCACATTACATTACAATAACAATGCAGCACCATCTATTATGTCACAGCTCAAACGTTACCCTGATTAAATCCTAGGTATTTGTGCTTCCAAGAAAGCAGCAATTGCAGCAACATAAGTTGGCAGTGCTGTAAATCAACAATAGGAATCTTAATTAGTTGCTTATTGTATGTGAGAGAAACATTTAAGCGGACTGGTGCATACAAAATAAGTAAAGTAATGCAGAAATGAGAGTTTCCAAGCAACAAATTCAAATGAGTACCCAAAGATAAAATCCCATAAAATGAAGACGGGGAACCAACACCAATCGCCACTCGGAGAAAACAGCAGAAAGGCCAGAAGAGGAATTACCATAAGCCAACAATGTCTTGAGAGCTGCTCGGGCCAGCAAGTAAGCATTTGCCAAGTGATAGTACTACCACCACCGGCCCCACAAGCAAGTTTCCAGTCACCTCCAAACTCCCAATCTGCTGAGCAACTTTTCACACCCGAACCCAGATTCCAATGCCTTCCCCACCCCCAAACCATCTGAACAGCACCTTCATTAGGACAGAATCCCTCACACACCCACCTTCTCGGCTCCTCAATCTTTCTCGCTGCAATACTTCATCTCATCTCTGACAAGCTTCCCGCTGGAGTGGAGCTAATCTACAGGACGAACGGAAAATTGTTCAATCTCCGTTGCCTTCAGAACCAAGATTGTCCCAACCTGTGTTATTGAATTACAGTATGCATACGACGCTTGTTTGTGTGCACATTTGGAGGCTGAACTCCAAACCATCATTGACTCCTTCACTGAAGCATACGAGAGACATGGCCTTACACTAAACAGCCGAAAGATAAAGGTTCTTTACCAACCTGCCCCCGCTGCACAACACTGCCCCCGATTATCAAAATCCATGATGAGACCTTGGACAGTGTGGACCACTTTCCATACCTTGGGAGCCTTGTCAGCGAGGGTGGACATTGATGACTAAATCCAACACCGTCTTCAGTGTGCCAGTGCTGCCTGAGGAAGAGTGTTTGAAGACCAAGACCTCAAACCTGGCACCAAGCTCATGGTCTACAGAGCAGCAGTGATACCCGCCCTCCTGTATGCTTCCGCGACATGGACAACATACAGTAAGCACCTCAAAGCAATGGAGAAGTATCACCAAGGATAGGCGTACCAATGTCAGTGTTCTCTCTCAGGCCAACATCCCCAGCATTGAGAACGCTCAATCAGCTCCGATGGACGGGCCACATTGTCCGTATGCCTGACACATGACTCCCGAAACAAGCACCCTACGCCGAGCTCCGTCACGGCAAGCGATTTCCAGGAGGGCAGAGAAAACGCTTCAAGGATGTCCTCAAAGCCTCCTTGAAAAAATGTTACATCCTCATCGACTCTTGGGAATCCCTGGTCCAAGACCGCTCAAATTGGAGAAGCATTCGAGAAGGCACTGAACACTTCGGCGGGAGCACGCGGAGGCCAAGTAGAAACAGCGGAAGGAGCGTATGACAAACCAAGCACTCCACCCACTCGTCCCTTCAACCACTACCTGCCCCACCTGTGGCAAGAGTCTGTAGATCTCACATTTGACTCATTAGTCACCTTAGATCCCACAATATTGGAGTGGAAGCAAGTCAACCTTGACTCTGGGGGACTGCCTAAGAAGAAGGGAGAATGACAATCGCAGAAGCAGTGGAATTGCCAATATTTCAGCAATTTCTTTGAAAAATTTGTCCAGGGATGTGGGCGCTAATGGCAAGGCCAGCATTTATTGCCCATCCCTAATTGCCCTTGAAAAGGTGGTGGTGAGCCGCCTTCTTGAAGCGCTGCAGTCCGTGAAGGTGAAGGTACTCCCACAGTGCTGTTAGGAAGGGAGTTCCAGGATTTTGACCCAGCGACGATGAAGGAACGGCGATGTACTTCCAAGTCAGGATGGTGTGAGACTTGGAAGGGAACTTGAAGGTGGTGGTGTTCCCATGCACCTGCTGCCCTTGTCCTTCTAGGTGGAAGAGGTCGCAGGTTTGAGAGGTGCTGCCAAAGAAGCCTTGGCGAGTTCCTGCAGTGCATCTTGTAGATGGTACACACTGCAGCCATGGTACGCCGGTGGTGGAGGGAGTGAATGTTTAAGGTGGTGGATGGGGTGCCAATCAAGTGGGCTGCTTTGTCCTGGATGGTGTCCGAGCTTCTTGAGTGTTGTTGGAGCTGCACTCATCCAGGCAAGTGGAGAGTATTCCATCACACTCTTTACTTGTGCCTTGTAGATGGTGGAAAGGCTTTGGGGAGTAAGGAGGTGAGACACTCACTGCAGAATACCTCACCTCTGACCTGCTCTTGTTGCCACATAGCACCATCGACGATAACTTCCATCATTTTGTTGATGATTCGAGCGGTAATTGTCCAGATTGGATTTGTCCTTTTTTTTGTGGACAGGACAAACCTGGGCAGTTTTCCACATCGTCGGGTAGATGCCAGTGTTATATGAACTAAAAAAAGCATTGTAATCCCCATCTTTTAACCAAGTACCCACACCTTCTCCTCCACCCCCCGCAACTTAAGGATTGCAGTGAACCTCCTTGCTGACTCAACTTTCCATTCATTCACCACTGACTGCATTTGCCATTCCAACCCACCCACTGGGCTGCCAATCCCTTCCCTCCAACCTCTCATTGGCTGCTGTTCCACCCAACAGGCTAGCCCTTCCCCGCTTCATATCCCATTTTACAGTATTCCCCCCCCCCCCCCCCCAAATCTATATTTCCACCCACAGCACCTTCCCGAACTGGCTGAATTTTCCAGTTATTGGGGAAAATTGTCATGAGAACCGTTGCCTGTTTGGCAACTGAATAATTTGTAGGTGAAAACTGTCAAAGACCGACAACCCTGCAATAAAATGCTTTGAAATTGATTTTTAATATAAAAAGTATTCAGCTAGAAACACAGTATTTATCCTGCATGCAAAGAATACAAAATATGTACAGTATCAGAATTTAAAGAATAAGTATTAGCATCTGGTTTATACACAAGGAGTAAAATCTCAGAAGTTCAGAAACTAAATTTCATGCTCATGGTAGAGAGGGTTTACACTACCATCTCATGCTGGAATGAACTCCATAAACATAGAATAAAAGGGCACAGAAACGTAAAAAGATTTTTTTTTAAAAAAATGATCGGTCTATTAAAAAAGTTGATGCTGTTTCTATCAACTGGACTCAAGCTGTGCTGATTACTTCAGGAAGCACTTGAAGACTAATGACTTTAGGGTTGGTTGCAACACTCTTTGTTGTATTGTGGGTCTTGTAGATTCCAACCAACCTATCAGCAATTTCAAACATATTGTTCCTCAAAGAAATTATGATGAACTGAGCATTCTTGGTCTGTTCCTAAGGAAAGAAACAGTAAACTCTGTCAAAATAAACATTTGCTAATAGACTACAAACACCAAATTGGGGGTGCACAAAATGCATTTGCTTTCGGTCAGCCAAGCATCTGACATGCATGGAAACCAAACAATTGAGATTCATGGAAGTAGTTTGTTTGCCTTACATGGAATGCAGTCTCCCTTTAGGGATACACCCATTTAACCTAAGCCAAGAGAACTTGGGTGCAGGCTGCCAAAGGCACTGCCAATTGTGTACAGGAGAATTGCACTGGAGCTTAACCAGCATAAACCAGAGAGCACTGATACGTTTCCCACTGCTGGCCAAGCTAGGACCAGCTAGTGCATTAACTTACAGTGTTATCTGGAGCAGACAGGTCTTCCACTCCAGGTTTCATCAATGAGTGTGGGTGGCTAGTCAATCAACATCCTGAAATACTGCAAATTACCAACAGATTCCAATTCTGTTGTAGTGAATCTCAATCAATGAGGGGCATCATTATATAACAGGACACTTCCCGCTATTAGCAAACAATGCACCCATTGAATACAGCAGACAAGAGAGAGATTTAAATTCCTCTACCAACATTGTGCCATAGTGGAAACCCAAGAGCACCCCACTGCACCAATGTGGATTTTCCATAACTGAACAATATTGCCAACTTGTGCTAAATTATGCCCACTTTAACACCGTTGACCCATGGTCCTGGAACCATGGCTGTTTAAACCCATTTTAGAGGACAAATGCAGCAGGCAGAAGATTGATTTCATCAGTCTGGCTGATTTACATAGAACAGGGTAGAGGAAAAGCTTTTCCACCAGTTCCCTAATGCGACAGATTTTGAGTTCCACCCAATTATGTCCGCATATGGCACTGTAACAGCTTGCATTACCACCTCTTCCTGAGATTTCAATTAATGTGCATCACGTACATTTACTGATTTTTGAAAGGCCTTTTCTATAAAGCACAGAACTTGGGCTTTAATATATCCAATGGCTTTATTTTACAATATGGGTACTTGTTACCCAGCTTGTGTGTCAATGGTGGATCTGCGAAGACAATTGCTGCGGTCAATGCAGTCCTGTCTGATGCTGGCATGGATATAGATGGTTTGCTAAACTACCAATATTCCTTTGCAGCTTCCTTTGGTCCTCAGAATTATTTACTGAGGTAACAGAGAAGGTACAGTGCAAATTCCTAACCTGTAACCCCTCCCATAGCCTACATATGCTGACCCCCCCTCCAACATCCTACATTGGCCCTGCCTGCCCTCTCAGGTGGAAGCAAAAAGATCCCATGGCACTATTCAATGAGCAGGGGAGTTCTCCTCGGTCTTGCCCAACATTACAATATTTACCCCTTAACCAAACCCTGAAACAGACAATCTGAGCATTTATTTCATTGTTGTTTGTGGGACCTTGCTGTGTGCAAAATTGGTGGCTGCGTTTCATACATTACAACACTTAAAAAAAAAGTTCTTAATTGGCTGTAAGGCGCTTTAGGATGTATGAGATTGTAAAAGGCGCTATATAAATGCAAGCTTGTTCACTCTCTCCTTTCCCAACTATGTTCCTTACTATATGGAGAATGATTAAACGATGCTACATTACAAAAACTAGCATTAGCAACACTGTTACATTTCTATTATAGTATACTGGCACAGTCAGCAGAAGTTCAGAGATTTTTCTAAGCAGCCTCAAACACAAAATTGATCTAAAATTATATGGTAAACTAAGTTTAGTATAATTTCTCACTTGAGCTGTTGAATTTTTAACTATTAGTTCTTAGAGGTTATGAATAATGTTTGAAGTTTTTCCACCTTTATGGTATGCATTTTCTAGGTTTATTCTTTTATACATATACCCACTTCCACTGTATACTTACATAGATATAATGAGCAACAATTGAAACATTTCTGAAATCCAGCGCCGCATCAATCTCATCCATAAAGTACAAAGGGGTAGGTTTGTAATGGTGAAGAGCAAAAACCAGAGCCAGAGAACTAAGAGTCTTCTCTCCACCAGAAATATTGAAAATTTTTTTCCAGCTTTTCTTTGGCGGACGTACACTAGAAATAGTTTTCAAATCAAGTCATTAAAAAATATTTAAATTGCTATATAAAAAGCATTTCTCAAATCCAAACCTATACAGTTTTAGTTAGCACTTGTAGTCATTTCTGTTCTATGCAAGTCTGGTTCCAATAAAACAAGTGATTCGATGGGGCTAAAACTGCCAAAAATCAAGGGGCAGTTTTGTGGGAAATGACAAAAAAAAAAATCACATAGTTTGTTAGTTTTGCACCTCACAGGTACAACATGCGGTGACAAATACCACAATTTTCACCTTTTGGAGTTAGTTTCTCAACTCACTGGCATTTTAATTTTAGTCAGCAGCCTGTTTTAAAATGCCAATATTTGACTTTTTTCTGCCCGTCTTGTATTTAAGGAAGTTTCCCGCTGGTCGCCAAAGCAGCCACTCTCAGTCAGCTGGTATGCAGCACCGTTCTGCTCACCAGTAACCAGTATTGAAGGGTCAGTGAGCAGAGAGAGTGCTTGTTGACGGTAAAACTAGCAGTTACAGTTCAGAGATCAGTTAGCTGAGGGACAACAAAATGTGAATAAAGTTCTCCTTTGCCTTTAAGATCCTGCTCAAAAGAAAGCTGGATAACACACCTATCTAATCTGTCACCCAGGTGAGCAATCTTTTTCTGCGCAGGGTGGTTGGGGTGGGGGAAAGTGGTGGAAGAGAAGGAGGGAAGTGTTCAGTCTTCCGACTGATCAAGGTTTAGGTGTCATTAGGCTCCACAATGCACTTACATAAACTATATACACTTGTTTAAAAAAAAGTCAAGTTTCCCTACCTGAACATAATTCCTTCAGAGAAGGGATCCAGACTGTCAACCAACTCCAGCTCAGCATCTCCACCCAGTGTAAGCATTTGGTAATTCTCCTTCAACTTATTGGTGATCATATTAAAGCCAGCCATGAATTCATTAAGACGTTGTTTCCTCAAGTCTTCAAAGGCACGTCTGAATTTATCCCGTTCATCAGTAATTTCATCCAGTTCTACCACACGCCGTAGGTACAGCTCTTCCTGCAGACAAATACCACATTGTGTATGACAATCTATAGTTCTCATAAGAACAGTTCAAATCTAACCACTCCAATGCAACCAAGAATTCTAAAACTTACTTTCTTTTTATATTCTGCAATAGAACCCAAGTTTGGTTTCATTTCCAGACATTTAGCCTCTAGTAGAGCAATCTGATTATTTATCACCTCCGGATTTTTGATTCCCATAAGATCCTCCTCACTCAATTTTGGAAGTTCATCTGCTGGTTTGTCAATAGAGTGTAAAGAAAGTTTTGATACCTAGGATTAAATTACAGAAAGTTTTAAAATACATTTTAGTTCACCTGTCATTTTAATTCTCCAGACCACTCCCACTCTGACCTCTCTGTCCTTGGCCTCCGACACCATTCCAATGAAGCTCAACATAAGCTTGAGGAACAGCAACTCATCTTTCTATTAGGCACTTTATTGCCTTCCGGAATCAACACTGAGTTCAACAATTTCAGATCATTACCACTGCCTCATATTTTCGGATGGCAGCTGTTGCTGATGATTCTGATATTCCCATTTACACCTCCCCATGACCCATCTTTTGTTTCTTTACTTGTCCCATTACCATCTCCTTTCACCTTGCACCATCATCCCTTTTGTCATTTAATCTCTCCTGCCTTCCACCCTATCACAGACCTTCCCCCTTTTGTTCTTTCCTCCCCTCTCCCCGCCTCTGTATTTGCTTAAAACCCGTTACATCTCTAACCTTTCAGTTCTGACGAAAGGTCATCGACCTGAAACTATATTTGTTTCTTCGCAGATGCTGCCTGACCTGTTGAGTATTTACAACGTTTTCTGTTTTTATTTCATATTTCCAGCATCCGCAGTATTTCGCTCCTGTATTACTTTACGTTCACTTCTAGACTTGTCCCGAAACCAAAAAGTCAAATATTTCCCGGTCAGTTGTTTCATTGTAATAAAATTCCTGCTCAGTCATTTTAAAATAAGCAGGAACAGAAAAAAAAAATCTATCCGCCATAGGATGTGCTTGGTGTCATACAAACTGTTTCAGCTAGAGGAGTTGATTTCCTAGCTGGCAATGTCACTGCAGAGTTAGTTAGGAGTGTTCAGCAGAACAACTTTTTGTTTCAAATAAGATTTTCTCCTTCCTCGAATGGCAATACTCATTTATTGCAACTTTGAAGAATTAACAGTAGTCAAATGTAGTCTTGCTAGGAAGGTTAGGGTGTGTTTTTTAAAAATATATAAAAAGCAGCATCTCACACTGAACACCATTTGGTACCTCACAAAATTGGACATTTTTTCCCCCCCAAGTGTGAGCCTTGACAATAAGTGTGGCAGGCTCTTCACTGCAGGGGGCTTTGCAGCCGAATTCAACCAGGTGCTCACCAGGCATCCTCTACCCCACCGCCTGCCACATACAACGATGGTTGGATACCAATCAAGCATAGGAATTCTAGCCACTTTCCCTCTCTTCCCGCTTTCTAACCTAGGGTGCAGACACCATGTAACACCCTACCAGCCCCAGCTGAAATCAGCAAAGTTAGCACAGATCATAAATTGAACCTGACCCCTTCCTAGTGTGTATGGCTCAGCTACTCACTTGATAAACTTAGCCATTAGGGGAGTTTAATTATTCTGAAAGAATTTGCTGTTTGTTCACTCTTACTTCTTTTTGCCAGAATTTGATCTTTGATTGGTGCTCTGCAATGTGCCCATCTATCTGTTCCAACTTTAGTCGTATATTGAGAGTTTCTTTTTGAAGTGCCTGTTGTTCTTCCTGAATTGCTTTCAGCTCTTGAAGTAAACAATTATGTTCCTCAGTCACCGTTATTAATGATTCCTATTCAAAATAGCAAAAGGAACTGTTAAACATATGACACAAAAGATCTTTTAAATCACATAGGATATTAGTTCAATATTTCAGTCTCCTTACTGATCATGCTTATTTACCTCTTAAGTCATCAATGACTTAAATTCAACCTATATTAAAATGCTGAAGATGGGACTTTCATTAGCTAGAAAGCTAATCCTAACTGGTCATGCTGAAAAGCTGGGAAAAGCATACACCCATGACACATACTTAGTTAAATATTAACTTTTGATCATAAAGTTACTTGACTACATCTGTGTACCCAGACATTTACAAAGTTTATATTCAATGGTCCAGCCAATGATGTCAATTTGTACACAGAACAGTTGATTTGTTGTGAATTACAATTAGTTTTTCAGAGGATAAAACTCAAACAATGCAGCTTTAAGGAAGTGACACTGTTCCATGTCACATCCCATATACACATACTTAAAAGGTAAACCAAACTGTGATGAAGTAGTCTTCTTTAAAAAATGAATCACACACTAAACACAAAAAACTTGCACTCGCAACTGATCCTTGCAAGAACCAACTGCTTGTGATACAGGGGAAGGCTTCAGAGGTAGAGGACAGTGACCTGCATGCAGAGCCCTTTTAGGGAAAGTAGGTTCTACTGATCACCTTAATCTGAATAATTAACATATCAGCATAGCTTGAAAATCAAAAGCTTGCAGTCAACATATTATGTTAGATATAGATTCTGTGGATCAAACAACTTAATTTCCCATAATAACAAGGAACTCTAGTTAAAATAGTGCTAACTTTGTTCATTCCGGCCAGATGTTTCACTTGCCAAGACATAGACACAATTCGTTGTCCTCATTTGACATGCCACGCAGTAAAGAAAGGACTTGCATTTATATAGCACCTTTCACAACCTTAGAATGTTCCAAATCACGTTACAGCCAATGAAGTATCTTATTGAAGTATAGTCACGGTGGTAATGTAGGAAAACAACGGCAGCCAATTTGCACAAAGCAGTGTCTCGTAAACAGCAATGAGATATATGATCAGATGATCTGTTCTTTGAGTGATGTTGGATGAGGGATAAATATTAACCAGGACACCAGGAGAACGCCCATTCTTTGAACAGATGGGGCCTTGGTTTAACATCTCATCTGAAAGACAGCACCTCCAACAGTGCAGCACTTCCTCGGTACTGCACTGAAGTGTCAACCTGGATTATCTACTCAAATCTCTGGCGTGGGGCTCAAACCCATGACCCCAAACCAACATACAACCATACAAAAATAATCTGGAAGTGTAACATTAGGAAGTGGAATTAACATTTGACCGGTTCTAAAAGACTACATCTAGGACTGATGAATAAGCCTCTCCAACCAATGATTCCAGGTAGTTACCTTTGGTAAAACAATGATTATTCCAGATCGCTGCTTTACAGGTGTTGCATAATTTTAGTGCAAAACAGCTGTATTTCTGATCAAATGAGCTTTAACTCTTCTGGGTCCCCACCTAAGCAATAAAAGAGACATCCCCGATTCCTTGCTCACTGATTCTGTTAAGTTGACACACAATGCAACTCAATACTTTTTAGATAGTAGTTTGAAGGTTGACATCGCTGGTAAAGCCCAGTGGGCTGCACAAATTGTTACATCCAGTCACTCTTAGCCCATGCCAATGAGAAGAGGTTTGAGTGAGGCTTTGATTGTCTTAACACTGGCTAATCAAGGAGGAATTTACTGCTTTTAGGGTCTAGTTTGTTTCAATGCTTATTTATACTTGCAGTATAAAGCACAAAGGGCAATAAAATATCTTGTACGACTAACCTCATAGATTAATTGCCGTTATGAACAATGAAGTTAAATGCCAACTTTGACTTTTTTCTTGAGGCAAGCAAAATTCCAGAACAAGACAACATCTACTGGACTTCCCTCATCCACCATCTTGGTGACATGCACGTGTCCCATCTCGGAGGACCCTCGGGTGGACATCATCCGGCCCAGCTGCTCTATCTAATTTCAGGTTCTTAATTCTATCTAAAACAATGTTAATATTAGTTTTATCATCATTAAATTCTAACATCGTCTTCATGAGTTAAGAGCAAAGTACTCATTTAATATTTCTGCCAAGGGTGTCCTTCGTAACATGTCCTTGAGCACCCTTCAATGGCCCAATACAGTCTTGGACAGTTTTGACTCTTCACATAACTGAAGAAGCTTTTCCCATTACTTCCACAATTGTCTACAATCCTCTTTTCCATTATTCTTTAAGCTGATCTAATAGCAGTCTTTGTTTTCTTTAACTGTTCCTTATACTTAACGCTATTTGAGCATTAGATGCCTTTATTTGGTAGAAACATTTTTTTATATCTTATTTGTCTTTGTACATGACCAGTCAACCACACCCACTGCATTCCCCCATATAGGAACAGGAATAGGCCTTTCAGTCCCTTGAGCCTGTTGCACCATTCAATTAGATCATGGCTGATCTGTACCTCAACTACACTTACCCACCGTTGCTCTGTAGGCCTTGATACCCTTTAACAAAAATGGATCAATCCCAGTCGAAATTTTCAACTGACCCAATATCCACTGCCTTTTGGGGGACAGAGTTCCAGAATTCCACTGCACTTTGTGGGAAAAAAAAGTGCTTCCTGATTTCACTCCTAACTAATTTGAAGAATATGCCCCCTTGTTTTGGATTTCCCCACCAGAGGAAACAGGTTCTCTGCATCCACCCAATTGAATATCTATCATTTTAAATGCCTCGATTAGACCACCCTGGAACCTCCTTAGAACTTCTTGCTTCCATCGACACAACTTTCTGTGCCTCCCAATTCAAGTATCATCTGAAAACTTGGATATACAAGTCTATTCCTTCATCCAAGTCATAGTGTAAAGACTTTTGTTCATCTCCCTCCTGTTGCTCCTCCATTGGCAGGCTTCCCTTCAGCAGTGTAGACCTCGCGTTCTGGAATTCCCTCCCTAAACCCCATGCACTACCCTCTCTTCCATTAAGGACTGCCTTAAAACCCAACTCTTTGAGCAAGCTTTTGGTTACCCCTTCTAATATCCTTTTTTAAAATCTCATGTCCATTTTGGTCTGATTAAGCACCTTGGGACACGTTTCTACGTTAAAAGCACTATATAAATGTAAGTTATTGTTGTCTAATAAAGGCCAATTCTTCATTGGCAAATTTTAAACCAACCAAGGAGCAACCCTTTTCCACCAGTAAGCAGCCTTTTAGTCTTCCAGGCTTGTGAAGTTTGGCAACCTGAAGCTTCCAAATTGGCTTTGCAGGAGTGTATTAAGTAAAGAACTGACAGTGGCTGTGTGTTTGGTGAATCAAAAGAGTTTGCAGGCCACGTCTTGGAACCCACCACTGTACCGTAATTGTTCTTAAACCAGCACGGAGAAGGCAAATTACTAGTTTTGGAAAGTTCAATTATGCAGCACAGCTCATTTAAGGAACTACAACTTTTAGGTGTTGTACCTGAGCTTCAGTGCATTCTTGCAGCACAATGGCACCCTCTTCCTCCAGTTTCTTCAATTCTTCTGTTAGATCTTCAATCTCCTTTTTGTTCTCTTCAATTTCTTCTTCAGATCGATTCACTGCTTCTTCTGCCTTTTTAAAGTTCCTAGAAGAGAATGTTGTAAGATGCATGAATAGACCACCTGAAAGCTAATCAGAATATGAACTATGGTTCCTCTTCCTCAGCAAAAAAAACTAGAGGGGTGTGAAAATGAACACAGTAAATAAAAATGCATGGACAAGCAATATTAATTATATTCTAATAAAAACAGTTTCAGATTGAACTTACCTTCCAGCTGTTTTGATAGCAACCTGGGCCTTTGTAATGGAAGAGGCACAATCATCAATTTCTTTGTTAATTTTGTCTAGTTTATCCTGTTGTGCTTTAAGCTTTTTATTGTTGATATCAATAATAAGTTTGTGCAACCGTTTAACCTCTGCCTCAACTTTACCAGCATTTGCTGCGGCTTTTTCGTACTCTGGAGAGAAAAAAGCACAACTTCTATTAATTTCCATTTGTCAAAACAATGCACACAAGATTAAAAGCAGTTATCCTATTTAATTGCACAAAATGGGCTTTTTAATAATGGATCAGGGCAACTATTCAAATTTAAAATTCCGTCCGAAAGTTGCTCTTCCAATTATATATTTTACCATAATACAAGCCTAATCTAATCGTTGCTTCAGCACCCCAATGGTCTGCTCTATGATGTTTCGTGTGGCAGCATGGCTCTCATTGTATGCATGCTGGTCACGTGTGGTTAGGTTGCGGAGCGGAGGAATGAGCCGGGTGGTCAAGGGATAGCCCTTGTCGCCCAGAAGCCACCTTCTGGTTTGTCTTGGTGGCTCAAAGACTGAGGGAAAGGCGGACTGGCACAGAATAACAGCATCCTAACTGCTGCCAGGATACTGGGCATTCAAATTCATGATGCACTGAGCATGGTTGCACACCAAATGTGCGTGCGCTAGAAGTATGGTAAGGGCGCTACGCAACCGAATTTCATGGCCTTTAATGTCCAAGTCTCTCTGCCATCAAAATGACTAAGGAATGAGATACAGTCCCACTTATAGCGGGCACGTTTGTGTGAATGCGATTTGCCCATTATACGTGACAGCTGGTACAACGTGGTAGTGCTGAGGTATTGGCTGAGTTTCTAACAATAGGAGCATTATTAGGTTCAGTGTGATTTATGGCCTTAATACTTTGATTCAGATTTTACTACTCTTCCATGCATTGTGTAGAGTGCCCAATTACTTTAAAAAAAACTTTAAAAATAACACTCTAGTGATTTACCCAGCTGGTAACTCTTGCAATGTGTGTTTGATACTGTAATGAAGAAAAATTTTATTAAGTTACACTGCTAAATACTGCTGTGTGATTTGCTTTCAGAACTTTAACCTATCACCAAAAACTTAAAGAAAATGAATCCTGGAAATAATTAATTATGCCTTTGGTACAGAAAAAGGCTGTGGGATTGCATATAGCATGTTGCATTAGAGTAGAAAAATCACAAATGGCTGTAGTTAGAGGTTTACATAATTGATGTTACTTATCAACTATTGAGTATCTTTCACCTAGTGACTTTTCCAACTCACAAAGCTTCAAACAAGAGAAAAAATATATAGCGATGGACACAAAGGCAGCTAACCTTTCTTGAAAGCTTCTAGTGTTTTCTGTAGCTCTTTCTGTTTGTTCTGATCAGGAGCTGCTGCTGCCACATTTGCTTCAAAGTCCTTCACCTGAATTGTCAAGTGAACTTCCTGCTCAGTCAGGCCCTAAATTAAACAGTACATAAAACAGAACAAAAATCTATGCAAAATATTCCATTGCTTAACTAATCATTCTCCAAGTGACAGCATTTTGCACACACAGTTTTCCGAAGATGAAAGTCCAGCACCCTTCATATCACCAATTGCTTTGGGCCAGAACTGTTGACTCTCAACAAGCCAGTTCAGCTGACCTTTAAAATGCTTTCCGATAGACATCAATCGCACAACTCTTTTCAAATTGTAATGATTCTTTTGATTACACACTAGCCTAAATTATAGGCATTGTATAGAGTTTACATGGTAGATGTGGTAGTGAGTGAACTTCACTAATTGACTGGGGCTGTGGAATGCCCTGATGACCGATTCGAAGCAGTGGCATCCACACACATTGCTGATGTTATGGACTATATTTCGGTATGCCATCTGGGTTCTGGCAGTTACCTCGTTCGAGTAGGGTGCAGCTTATTCCAGATGCTTGCAGTGTGACTTGTATAGACTGCTGCTGAAGTGCCAGCCAGCTGCTAGCACCAGATCTGGTAGGGACTAGATTTTGAAGAATTTCTTCTGGCTCAGCATCCAGGAATACTATATTCCCAGACTTTGCTATCTAGCATAGTGCCTCAGTTCAACACTGATCGGGTAGATGGGGTCCTCCTATTGTCACCTCAACAACAACTTACATTTATACAGCACATTTCATCTACTAAAACCTCCCAATGCGCTTAACAAGAGATATCAATAAAAACATTTGACACCGAGCCACAGAAGGAGACATCTTAAAAGAGAAGAGAGATGTACAGAGGCAAAGAGGTTTAGGGAGGGAATTCCAGAGCTTAGGGTCAAGGCAGCTGAAAGCACAGCCACCAATGGTGGAGTGATTAAAATCAGGGATGCGCAAGAAGCCAGAAATGGAAGAGCGCAGAGATCTCAAAGGCTTGAAGGGCTGGAGGAGGCTACAGAGATAGGGAGAAGCGAGGCCAGGGAGGGATTTGAAAACAAGGATGAGGATTTTAAAATTGAGGTGTTGTCGGATCGGAAGCTAGTAAAGGTCAGCAAGTCTTGCTCAGCTTAATACAGTTGCCAGGGATGGACATGGTGGTCTGGGAACAGTGTCTGTGCCGGCGACCAAAGACAATGGCTTCAGTCTTCCCAATATTTAGTTGGAGGAAATTTCTGCTCATTGGACAAGCAGTGTGACAAATTAAGAGACAGTGGAGCGGTCTAAAGAGGCGGTGGTGAGATAGAGCTGAATGCTGTCGGCATACATATGGAATCTGATGTGTTTTCAGATGATATCGCTGAGGGGTAGCATGTAGATGATAAATAGAAGGGGGCCAAGGATAGATCCTTGGGGGACTCCAGAGGTAACGGTGCAGGAGTGGGAAGAGAAGCCAATGCAGGTGATTCTCTGGCTACAATTAGATAGATAAGAATGGAACCAAGCTAGGGCAGTTCCACCCACCTGGACGACGGAGGAGAGGAGTTGGGGGAGGATGGTGTGGTGAACTGTGTCGAAGGCTGCAGACAGGTCGAGCAGGATGAGGGGGGATAGTTTACCACGGTTAGTCACATAGGATGTCACTTGTGACTTTGACAAAGGCTGTTTCAGTACAGTGGCCAGGCCAGAAACCGGGATTGGAGGGATTCAAACATGGAATTGGGGGAAAGATGGGCAGATTTGAGAAGCGACAACACGTTCAAGGACTTTGGCGAAGAAAGGGAAGTTGAAGATGGGGCAGTAGTTTGCAAGGACAGAGGGATGATATCTCAGTGAGATGCACTGTTGACTTCAGATAGTTTAAAAAAATGTCCTCATTAACCCACTGTTGATATCATAGGAAAGGTAGTTGCGTCATTATGAAGTGTTTCTTCCCTACACCCAATGTATAATAAAATTGATAGATGTTCTATATGGTAGGAACTCAAGTTCAATAGAGATGTACCATTTCTGCTACATCACCCATGAAACATTTCCCTCAACAGGAAGCCACTCCACTAACCAGTCACAGGCATATCAGGAAGCTGCTCCATATCTGCGATTAGCATGGATGCCAAACTGAAATAAGTGCAAGTTAAGAAGGCAGTAGCTAGCAGCCAAAGCTCCTCCCGACAAACCTGCAGCTGAAGTTAGCAGAATAGCTCCCTGGTACAAAGGGAGCTTTGAAAGGAAAGAGTTCCATAGGGCTAAATTTAAAAAAACATTATTTTCCTCATATGTACCTCCCGTGTGAATTATATTTACATTATACATCAAAGCACAACCAAAATAAAAGTCTAAGACATAAATACTGAATGGATTAGTTCCATAGTGGATGTGCCTCAGCCACCATAGTCACTGGAGTTCTTAATCCAGTTTTGAATTTTTTAAAAAATTTCATCTCTGAAACACTTTGGAATGTTTTTCTAAGTTAAAGGCATTGTATAAATGCAAGTTGTTGTTGAAATTGATCTTGTACAAGGAGCTTAGCAGCATTGTGCAACAGAATATACTTTTAGTAGAAATTATGGAAACTGATTTTCTGCAGTTAAGACGGAACATGAATCCCAGCATAAATTTACTGTAACTAAAAAACTTATAAAACTCAAAAGATGCATCATAACTCAATAGGAAGAGCAGAAATTAAAATTAAGAGGCCAATCACATAATTCCACCACAACATTTCTTTGAGACCGACATGTAATGTTTCCCATTGGATTGGTGGTATATAGCATATACAATATAAATGGTATGTATAGTGGCAACATGGAATTAGATTCCATACTAAAGTTATGCCATTCTTTGCCATGTAGTTACTGTATTGTAATTGTTCATCCAATGGTACTTTAAAAGGAACCATATTTCACAAATATACTAAGAAAATACAAGTATTTCAGAGTTACATACCTGAATGCTTGCTGTGTATTTTTCAAACATATTTTTCATCTCCCTGATGCTCTGCCTCACCGTAACCACTTTTTCTTCCAAATGACCTTTCTGTTCTTGGTATTTTTGTGCCACTGCTAAATCCTTCTGCAATTTAGCCTCCATTTTGCCCATCTATTTTTTTTGTAAAAGAAAAACTTTAGTTTGAGCAGCTTAAGAACACAGAAAAACTGAACAGTATTTATTTGATGGACACCAGTTTAACACACTTTCCTCTACAAACCCATCATGGTCCTGCTTGCAAAGATTTCTGGTTGATGCAAAGCTGTGGCAGCTCAAGGAGATTGCCACAATTAAAGCTCTTAAAATTAAGAAATACAATCTTGGATCATTTAAGATGATCTCTACTGAACTTGGTTGACTGGCCTAAGGTAATTGGCCTAGAAATTCATCTCGGGCGGTGGCGCAAAACAAGCTGCATTGGATCAGCCGCCAGTTTTATGCAGCGCCTGATATTCAGTTCCACTGCAGTCAATGGAACTGAACATCAGGCGCTCCATATAACGGGCGGCCGATCAGAAACCGCCCATTTTGTGCCACTACCCAAGATGAATTTCTAGCCCCTTATATCTAGACTTGATAGATCATTGGGCTGTCGTAGAATTCCACTCGATTTGAAATACAGGTGTAGTGACTGTAGCAGCATAAATTGATGACTGGCAATAGTTTACTGTCCCCAGTCGGCGTTCCCAATATAGAAAGGATTACTCTGCATCAGAATGAGAGTGAAGCACCCCTTAACTGCAAGTTCACAAGTACAATTTTGCAAATTCACTCAGCTACATTTGTTGTACAACAAAGTTGTCCTTCAGCCACAATAGTAACTCAATAATCCAGTTTTCTTTCCATCACCACTTGGGTTTTTGCCCCAGAAGTAGCGGGCCTGAGCAGGAGCGAAAGCGGAGGCTGAGTAAATAAAGAGCACGGCTGAGGAAGGCCCGAGAGCGGACCAGAGAGGGAGCGAGAGCGGAGCCTGAGTAAATAAAGAGCGCGGCAGAGGAAGCGGACCTGAGAGAGAGCGAGAGCAGAGGCTGAGTAAATAAAGAGCGCGGCAGAGGAAGGCCCAAAAGCAGAGGCAGCGGACCGGAGAGCGCGCGAGAGAGGAGGTTGAGTAAATAAAGAGTGCGGCAGAGGAAGGCCCGAGAGCGGAGGCAGCGGACCCGAGAGGGAGTAAGAGCAGAGGCTGAGTAAATAAAGAGCGTGGCAGAGGAAGGCCCGAGAGCAGAGGCAGCACACCTGAGAGGGAGCAAGAGCGGAGGCTGAGTAAATAAAGAGCGCGGCAGAGGAAGGCCCGAGAGCAGAGGCAGCGCACCTGAGAGGGAGCAAGAGCGGAGGCTGAGTAAATAAAGAGCGCGGCAGAGGAAGGCCCGGAGAGCAGAGGCAGCGCACCTGAGAGGGAGCAAGAGCGGAGGCTGAGTAAATAAAGAGCGCGGCAGAGGAAGGCCCGAGAGCAGAGGCAGCGGACCTGACAACAAAAATAAGGAGTGACATCACAGGAAAGCAGGGAAGTGATTGGTTGGTTTTTCTTGGGCATTGGTTTAAATTAAGAGCCGGGATTAAAAACCAAACGTTCAAAACTTAAACACTTAATTAATTAAATACATTAGAGATGGCAGGGCAGGCGATGTGTTACTGCTGCAACATGTGGGAGCTGGTGGACACCTTTGAGGTCCACGGCGACCACATTTGCAGTAAGTGTTGGTTGCTTGAGGAACTTCGGCTCCGTGTTGATGAGCTGGAGTCCGAGCTTCAAACACTGCGACACATCAGGGAGGGGGAGAGTTACCTGGACGCTGTGTTCCAGGAGGCAGTCACACCCCTTAGATTAATTAATTCAAATTTGGTCCATGGTCAGGGACAGGTGGGTGTGACTACGAGCGAGACAGGTATGGGGAACCAGGGAGTAGTGGTGGAGGAGCCTCAGCCCTTGCTCTTGTCCAACAGTTACGAGGTTCTTACTCTCTGTGTGGGCGAGAGCAGGGACTGCAGTGGGGATGAGCAAACTGACCACTGCACCGTGGTACAGGGAGCCATTCAAGAGGGGGGGAGCAAAGAGAAATGTGGTAGTGGTAGGGGAAAGTATAGTTAGGGAGATAGACACGGTTCTCTGCAGCCAAGAGCGTGAGTCCTGAAGGCTGTGCTGCCTACCCAGTGCCAGGGTAAAGGACATCTCCTCCGGGCTGGAGAAGAACTTGGAGTGGGAGGAGGAGGATCCAGTTGTCGTGGTCCACGTAGGTTCCAACGACATAGGTAGGACTAAGAAAGAGGTTCTGCTGAGAGAGTTTGAGCAGCTAGGGACCAAATTAAAAAGCAGAACCACAAAGGTAATAATCTCTGGATTATTACCTGAGCCACGAGCAAATTGGCACAGGGTCAATAGGATCAGGGAGATGAATGTGTGGCTCAAAGATTGGTGTGGGAGAAGTGTGTTTCGATTCGTGGGGCACTGGCACCAGTACTGGGGAAAGAGAGCGCTGTTCCGTTGGGGCGGACTATACCTGAACCATGCTGGGACCAGAGTTCTAGCGAATCGAATAACTAGGGAGGTAGATAGGGCTTTAAACTAAATAAGGGGGGAGGGGGGGGTATCCCGGTGGAGAGAAATCTAGAATGCTAAAGAGAAAAGACAAGGAAGCAGTGCAGGAAAGTGATTGGGGTAAGGATAACCTGATTGTGTCAGGAAGGGACAGAGCGTTCAAACAAGAGTGCACTAACAAATATGGTCCGGGTAAGAAAAAATGGTAATAAGACAAATAGGGCCATAGTACAAAAAAATGTTAAGATATCTAAAAATGTTAAAAAGACAAATCTAAAGGCACTGTATCTGAATGCACGAAGCATTCGTAATAAGGTAGATGAATTAACAGCGCAAATAGATGTAAACGGATAAGATATAATTGCAATTACGGAGACATGGCTGCAGGGTGACCAAGGCTGGGAGCTGAATATCCAAGGATATTCGATATTTAGGAAGGACAGGCAAAAAAGAAAAGGAGATGGGGTGGCGTTGTTAGTAAAAGATGAAATCAGAGCATTAGCGAGAAAGGATGTTGGCTCAGAAAATCAAGATGTAGAATCAGTCTGGGTGGAGCTAAGAAGCACCAAGGGGCACCATTGGTGGGAGTTGTCTATAGGCCTCCGAATAGTAGTGGTAATGTAGGGGACAACATCAAACAGGAAATTAGAGATGCATGTAACAAGGGTACTACAGTAACCATGGGAGACTTTAATCTACATATAGACTGGCCAAACCAAATTAGCAATAATACTGTGGAGGATGAATTCCTGGAGTGTGTACGAGATGTTTTTTTTTAGACCAGTACGTTGAGGAGCCAACTAGGGAACAGGCTATCCTAGATTGGGTATTGTGCAATGAGAAGGGGTTAACTAATAATCTTGTTGTGTGGGGTCCTTTAGGGAAGAGTGACCATAACATGATAGAATTCTTCATTAAGATGGAAAGTGAAGTAGTCCAATCCGAAACTAGGGTCCTAAATCTAAACAAAGGAAACAATGAAGGTATGAGGAGTGAGTTGGCTATGACAGATTGGGGAGCTTCATTAAAAGGCATGACAGTGGATCGGCAATAGCTAGCATTTAAGGAACGAATGCATAAATTGCAACAGTTATACATTCTCTTCTGGCACAAAAACACAAAAGGAAACGCGGCCCAACCATGGCTAACAAAAGAAATTAAGGATAGTATTAGATCCAAAGAGGAGTCATATAAAGTTGCCAGAAAAAGTAGCAAGCCTGAGGATTGGGAGCAGTTTAGAATTCAGCAAAAAAGGACCAAGAGATTGATTAAGAGGGGAAAAATAGAGTATGAGAGTAAACTTGCAAGGAACATAAAAGCGGACTGTAAAAGCTTCTACAAGTATGTAAAAGAAAAAGATTAGTGAAGACAAATGTAGGTCCCTTACAGTCAGAAACAGGAGAATTTATAATGGGGAACAAGGAAATGGCAGAGCAATTAAACAAATAACTTCACAGAAATGCTAGGGAACCAAGGGTCTAGTGAGAAGGAAGAATTAAAGGAAATTAGTGTTAGTAAAAAAGAGTGCTGGAGAAATTAATGGGACTGAAAGCCGATAAATCCCCAGGGCCTGATAATCCGCATCCCAGAGTACTAAAAGAGGTAGCCATGGAAATAGTGGATGCATTGGTTGTCATCTTGCAAAAGTCTATAGATTATGGGACAGTTCCTGCAGATTGGAGGGTGGCAAATGTAACCCCACTATTTAAAAAAAGGAGGGAGAGAAAACAGGGAACTACAGACCGATTAGCCCAACATCAGTAGTAGGGAAAATGCTAAAGACTATTATAAAGAATGTGATAACAGGACACTTAGAAAATATCAATGGGATTAGACAGAGTCAGCATGGATTTATGAAAGGGAAATAGTGTTTGACAAACCTACTGGAGTTTTTTGAGTATGTAACTGGTAGAATAGATAAGGGAGAACCAGTGTATTTGGATTTTCAGAAGGTCTTTGATTAAGTCCCACATAAGAGGTTAGTGTGCAAAATTAAAGCACATGGGATTTGGTGGGGGGGGGCAATATACCGGCATGGATTGAAAATTGGTCAAGAGAGGAAACAGACAGTTGGAATAAATGGTCTTTTTCAGGGTGGCAGGTGGTGACGAGTGGGGTACCACAGGGATCAGTGCTTGAGCCCCAGCTATTCACAATATATATCAATGATTTGGATGAGGAAACCAAATGTAATATTTCCAAGTTTGCTGACGACATGAAACTAGGTGGGATTGTGAGTTGTGAGGAGGACGCAAAGTGGCTTCAAGGTGATTTAGACAAGTGGCAGATGCAGGATAACGTGGATAAATGTGAAGTTATCCACTTCGGTAGAATAAACAGAAAGGCAGAGTATTATTTAAATGGTGATGTACAAAGGGACCTGGGCGTCCTTGTACACCAGTCACTGAAAGCAAACATGCAGGTGCAGCAAGCAGTTAGGAAGGCAAATGGTATGCTGGCCTTCATTGCAAGAGGATTTGAGTACAGGAGCAAGGATGTCTTACTACAGTTATACAGGGCCTTGGTGAGACCACACCTGGAGTAGTGTGTGCAGTTTTGGTCTCCTTACCTAAGAAAGGATATACTTGCCATAGAGGGAGTGCAGCAAAGGTTCACCAGACTGATTCCTGGGATGGCAGGACTGTCGTATGAGGAGAGATTGGGTCGACTAGGCCTGTATTCACTAGAGTTTAGAAGAATGAGAGGGGATCTCATTGAAACGTATAAAATTCTGACAGGGCTAGACAGACTGGATGCAGTGAGGATGTTTCCCCTGGCTGTGGGGTCGAGAACAAGGGGTCACAGTCTCAGGATATGGGGTAGGACATTTAGGACTGAGATGAGGAGAAATTTCTTCACTCAGATGGTGGTGAACCTGTGGAATTCTCCACCACAGAAGGCTGTGGAGGCCAAGTCACTGAATATATTTAAGGAGGAGATAGATTTCTAGACACAAAAGGCATCAAGGGGTATGGGGAAAGAAGGGGAATATGGTATTGAGATAGAGGCTCAGCCATGATCATATTGAATGGCGGAGCAGGCTCGAAGGGCCGAATGGCCTACTCCTGCTCCTATTTTTCTATGTTTCTATTAGGGGCAAGCCTTTTCTGACAATGATAAGAAGCACATATACACCAGACAGCTTTTATGTTGTCAAGTATTCATAGGATTCATGTTTCCTGGATTACTGATTTTTAAAAACAAAAATAATTAAATCAGTATACCAAAGTCCTAGATCGGCCAAGGAAAGCTCAAAACAAATAAATTCCAAGGGATATATTGCATTTATCCCAGAATACTGGAGAGAAGCTAGGAAGAATATTTGAGAGACATTGACAGTCATTGTGAGAGGGTTACTGGACACTAGTGTGACAGTAGATAAAAACAGGCTAATGTAGTGTCCATATTCAAAAAGGCCAACAAAACAGACACGAGCAGCTACAGATCCATTAGTCTTACTTCAATCCCATGTAAAATAATGGAATTGATCAAAATAAAATACAATAAAAGCCAAGTAAACAGCAGTGAATAATAATTTAGATGGGGAAGATCTGCCTGACCAACCTCTGACTCCTTTGAGTCAGTGACATCCCAAATGGACCGTGGAAAACAATATTAGATATTCAAAGGCATCTGACAAAGATTCACAAGAAAGGCTACTAATCAAGCTCAAAGCTGTGGGAATTCAGGGTAAATCTAAGAAATGGATAAGAAAGTAACAAGCAGTTATTATAAAAGTTGTACCAGGGACTGGAGGGGAAGGGGACAGGTTCTACGTTAAGTTCTGATCACCTAGACCCAGGGGAGATACTCCAGTACTGGAAGCAGTGCAGAGAAGAGCCACTAGGCTGATACTAATGTTAGAGGACTGAGTAAGGAGTAAAGAATGTAGAAATTTGAACTTTCAGCCTTGAAAGGAGGCATCCGAGAGGTGATCTTACAAGAAGCATGCAAAATAGTAAACAGAATGGAGAAGGTAAATTACTTCAAACTAAATTGAGAGAGTAGGGACAGTTTTAAACTCAGGAAGCTCTGTTTCATTCGAGGCAAAGAACCAGTATAGGCACAATGGGCCGAATGGCTTCCTTCCACGTTATAAACTTCTACGGCTTGTGTGGTATTGGGCCGAACAGAAAAGGAATGAATGGACTTGCATTTATATAGCACCTTTTACGACCTCAGGATGCCCGAAAGTGCTTTACAGCCAATGACCAGATCATCTGCTTTAGTGGTGTTGGTTGAGGGTTAATATTGGCCAGGACACCAGCAGAACTACCTTGCTCTTCTTTGAATAATGCCATGGGACCTTTTATGCCCACCTAAGGGGGTAGATGGGCCTTGGTTCAATGTCTCATCTGAAAGACAGCACCTCTGAGTGCAGCACTCCCTCAGCACTGCACTGACGTCTCAGCTTGAATTATCTGCTCAAGTCTCTGGGGTGGGGCTTGAATCCACAACCTTCTGACTCAGACATGCATTATCCTACTGTATGTGGAAAAATGGCCCTATAGAAAACTCCACAGAACTAGATTTTTGTTTGAAAAAGTACAAAGCTAAGTCAATTGCTCCATTCTAGTTTTGGTTATACTGATCTTCAAAAATAATTTTTTGGTTTTAACTGCAAATGCTTATATCAGAGAAACTGGTTAGACAATTTACCAAGCTACATGAGTGCGGAGTTAACAGTAATGCAGTCATGGGCGACATAGCTGAAGCATTTAGCTGCTGTTAGCGATCACCAGGAATGCTCGAGTTCTTTTCCTCCTCTCTCCGCCAACACGGAACATTGGACAATTATGCTCAGTGTACTGAATAATTTTTGGGCGCTGACTTACCTCTTCCGGAGTAGTTTCAACAACTAATGAAGATCCCATTCTACCCTTCATTACTTTTCCTCCGCCACCAGTCATGGTACCTAAAGCAAGATGGAGTTATAAGACAACTGATCTGCACTGAAATTAAATGTAATAGTATTTTAAACTTAACAAGCTCTCTTTGTTTTTGGTGTTCATGTAATAGCTTTTCGCTAATGCTATTATAGCTACTCAAGTTTAATAAAATTGCTAGTCAATCACGGTTGCAGGGAGTGTATAGACTGGAAGGCACATAACCAAGCACTGATAGAGGTAAACCATGGAGAAAAATATAAACATTTATGTTATACTAGATTTAGCATGCATCATGACTGAGTTTAACACACATTGTGTAATTAAAAAAATTCTGCAGTTCTCCTACATCTCTCTGCACGATAGAAAGTATTGCATCTAATCTCATAGTATGAAAGAAAGTGTTCACACTTGAAAGTATGAACTTGCATGGTTCAATATTCATATATATTTATATAAAAAAGAGCAACATATCCTGTCCGTAAACTTTTGATTGCATCAATGAACATGTAAAAAAGCTACCAATGAACAAGTAGCAAATAGTTATTAAAATTACCAAGGAAGAATTAGTAAACAGGAACGAATAAACTAGCCATTTGGAGAAAGGGAACCAATGAAATTCCTCAAAATATATTTTTCAAAATGACCCTGGTTGCGATCTTGCTTTCACTGTAACCTTAATATATAATTAAAATAAAATTTCTAACACATTAATAACAAATAAGTATTTAATTCACAACAAGTTAAGCCTATCCAGAGAGTTGCCTTTTGTGTGTTTGAAATCTCTGTTCTCAGGTCTGTCTCTCTCTCAGAAGCCTGCCGTGTGCATTTTAGTTGTTTGCAGGATACTGGCTTCCAATGCTGGCTTTTCTGATCCATTTCCCACCACCACCACCACCCCCCCCCACCCCTTTCAAATTATGGGTTAATGTGTAGCCACTGACCTCATGAAAGGTATTTTCCATTAATCCATTCCCTTTTAACTGATAGGTAAAAAAGCCAGAAATTATTTTTTCCAACTGAAGTAAAAACTGAACAAATGTAGCAGTCCTATGCCAATCAGAATGACATGAAGAATTTCTATAATATGCTCAAGACAGTATATGGCCCACAATCTAGTGGCTTCACCCTGTTACGAGCACTCATGCAACCACTCTTCTCAGACAAAATTTAGATCCCGAAGACGGGCTGACCATATCAAATACCTTCTAAATAAGAAATAAGCCATCAGTGATGGGATCAGCTACCTCAGTGTGCCATAAACGATATCACTGCAAAAGAACCCACTATATCAGAGACTGCACCGGCCACCTGGCTGCTCTCAAATGGCAAGACACCTGGTTCTGATGCTATCCCAGCTGATATACACAAAGCCAGGGGCGACTATTTAGCCAAATGCCTCAATTAACTTTTTCATTCTGTGTGGTGCTCAGAAAAGATCCCCAGGATGCTTCAATTGTCCACCTCTGCAAGGAAAAGGGAAATAATATTATCTGTGATGATCACCAGGGCATCTCTTTACTTATCATTGCTGGGAAGATCCTTGCAGAGTGATGCTTAAATCGCATCATTCAACACATTGCTGAAAAAATCCCACCAGTCAACGTGGGTTCAGAAAGGGAAGAGGCAGACATCTCCAAGAAAAATGCGGAGAGCAAAATATAGACCTCTACTGTGTCTTTGTTGACCTGACAAAGACATTTATCAGTCAGCAGAGAAGGTTTCTGGAAAATTGTCTCCAAGTTTGGGTGTCCAGACAAATTAATTGAAATGGTCATGATGTAATGATAGCTCCAGTGATGGAGACACTTCCATCTCCTTCCCCGTTACAAATGGTGTCAAGCAATGGATGTGCCCATTTCTCAGGTGTCCGAGTGACCACCTAAAACAGGCATTAAGCCCCTCGAAAATGCTAATGATGGGCCCAACGCCTGTATTCGGATCCCTCAGGGAAATAGGGCTGCCCTGATCGAAGCAGGTCATCTCCACAAAGGCAAGTTTTTTTATTTTTAAAAGTTTGACATGGAACCAGGAGTGCTTCTTGGCTCCACACCACTCCAGAGGGTAGTTGCCAGCCTGCGACTTGCATCGATCTTTATTAAAATAGGCAAGTTGCCAGCGGAGACATGGCAGGCACCAGCAGCTTACCCAAATAATGTTATTGTGGCTGGGGGCCAATTTCGGGCCTTCCGGTTCAGAACGGGCCTGAGGGGATTTCCAACCCTTGTTATCTTCAAAATTCCTTTAACAACCTACCTCATTCTCTGGGACTAGACTACTATTTGGTTACCAGGGCTTGCTCCGTTTAGCTGAGCTTTCGAGCGGTTATTTCCTGGGCTAACGTATGTGCATCCCATGACCATAATCCAGCCCACATATGCTAGCACCTCCATTGCGAATACATCATACAAAGAAACAAATTACACTAGTAAATCTCCCATGGAGTTGCAAGTGTCTTACAGCATTAACACAATGTAATTGTGCAAAGGTGCAGCTGGGTTAAAGCTATTCTCTCTCTAAAGGTCATAAACTCTGAAATATGTAAATAAATTAGCAAGAGCCTGGGATTAATTATTGATGTCGGCTAGGGAAATTTTCAGATTGCCTTGTGCTTGTAAATTTCTGACTACAGGTCAATCTGGGCACTCTCTTCACCAATAGCAAGTGTTTGTAATTGACCCTAGTGTGAAATTGTCTTTTTAAATACTTTTATCATCTGAAATTCAGCAGGTGTTCAAACAGATCAACTTGGAGAACATTAAAGTTTCAAAAGAAAAATCAGTTACAATTCTGCTAAAGGCCCTTCAGACTTTTGAATAACTGTTTACATTTCAAATAAAGTACCATAAATAATGACCAATTCCTTGCTTAAGTTACTAGATTGGACAAAAGGACAATTAAAATTGTTAAATTGCAAGGCGTAGATTTGAAAATGCAAACATAATTCACCAGTTGGTACATCAGTCAATAGGATGACACTAACAAATTACATTACGTTTTGCAACTCCATCATTTGCCATACCTGATTGCTCTATTATCTGTCCCTGCAATGTTACCACTCTCCAGCGCTTGTCCTTCTGGAATGCCACACGCGCTGCCTGCTCTAGATCCTTAGCAACAAGTGTGTCACGAAGTGCAAAGTAAAATGCTGGACGTATAGCCTCATCCTTTATTTTGACCATATCAAACAGGCGGGGAATATTTTCAGGAGTTTGGATCTTACCAATACTTCTCTCCCAAACTTTCATCTGGAGGAAGTTTTAAGAAAATAAAAAGTTAGCACAATACAACAGTTGCAACGTTCAATTATTAAAATAACCATCTAAATTTAGATTTGTAATTTACAGTCGCTTCAGTGTACCTTATCTAAGCCAATAAAAGTTGCTACTCCAATATTTTGTTTCTTCAGGAAGTTAACACACTCTTGAGCAGTATCAATTGTTCCTACGACAATGTTATCCAGGGCATCACAGCAGGAGGAGATAGCAACATCGTATTTTTCATCAATGGCACCCAAATCACCCTAAGAGAACATAGACATTCCACATCACAAAAAAAACAAATTAAGTCAATCCCAAAGGGAATGTTGGTTTCTTCTGCAAGCAGCACTTGTATATACTTTAAACAATCTCCTTACCAGTCTTCCATAGATTCCAGGGATTTTACCAGTGTTCTTCTGCTGCATCAGTGCCTCCAAAACTCTATTCCGGCTGCGGTTTACTGTTAGGGAGCTCTTCGCTTCTTCAACTTTTTGTCGCAGCTCATAAACACCATCCCGGATCCGAGCTTCAGATTGGATTATACTTTCAAGTTCCTTTTCATCCTAGAAAGGATACAAAGTAATCCACACTTACTTTATTACACTGTCAATTGAGAAAGGCTCTATTCTAAATGTTCAACAGTTATACAGCTGACAGATCCAGAGAAATTCCTCTCACTGTGCCAACCACGTTGTAAATTTTCAGTTCATGTATTGTGAAGAAAAATTATAGGATAAAGTTATCCAAAAAAAGTATTTTTTTATTACCATACCATTAAACCTGAACTACTGAAATATATAAGCAATTGGTCACAAGTAGAAATAAAATTGTACATAGTCTAATACTTTACAAAATTTAAAAAATGGAATAGTTTCACTATTTTACATTGGTTCATGGAATAACCTCTTACAGATTTCACAACACTGGAACACAATGGCTCGGAATTTGCGGTGGGTAATAACAGCGAACGAACAGCGCATGCGTATCCTAACGCAGAAATTGTGAAGTTGCAGTCAGTCATTCACTGCTCCATCACTGGCTGCGCTGTGGTCACCCACCCCCAACAGCCGGCAATCAGTGTACCCTGTAATCAGTGACAGACGAACATTTGGGCTTTTCCGTGGTAATATCGCTGTTAAATACCCAATTAAAAGTTAGAACTTGTTGGATTAGGTTTAACTGGGGTTTTAACAGTGTTTTGACTGCTAAACAAATGTTATGGCCCTGAAAAACTGATTTTAATTTTGTGGAGTGTCAAATTTCTCCATTATAATAAAAATTTCAGTTTTTAAGAAATTTTATAAAAAGAATTTATGTATTTTTAAGTTTGTTCATTTTTTTCAGGTTTACTTTTTTCCCATGTGAGAGCCCCAATCTTAGTTTTGCTCTCTATAACATTTTTAAAAAGTCAGAATAAAAGGAGCTTCTTCACTTCCTGGTTCCCTGCCTGAGAATTCTGCATTGTGATTGGCTGCTTAGACAGTTTGTTGACGTCACAGCAGTTCGTGCTATGGAATTCCCACTAAATTACACTGATCTCAATTGAACGTCAAAAAAGCCAAACTTCTTGCCAGAGATTACGAGATCTTGGTGGGCAGCTTTCTTTGGTGAACGCCTTTGCTTTGTCGCTGACTGCAAATTGGATAGGGCACAAGAAAGTATTAAATACAATATATTCCATCTGTAGATACGACTTCTATAAATGACTTGCTAATTCACTTATGGGTCAAGCCAGGGTTGGCCAAGATTTTGCCTCCATGGATCACACAGGTGCATACCATAAAATCTGAGTTTAAAATCAGTGTTCCCATTAACTTGTATAGATCTCAATTTGCTGCAAGTAACAGATGTTGGTGTTCTAATTTAGACTTCATCCACCAAAAAGCAACAGTGCTAAAAACAATACTTTCCAACCATCCAGACCCACAAAATTCAAACACACCAGTAAATAATAAGTGCAAGTAGGATTAAGTTGTCTGCACTTTGAGGGTTAGATTGCCAGTGCTCAGGGGCCACATGTGGTTCAGTTTGGAAATTTGTTCCTCCTGCGAATATATGGAACTGCTCAACACAAAGTAATCAACAGCCTCCTATTCAGTATCCTCTAAATATGCAACTGCAATCATTTGCAAACTCATTTGTTTGGTGTTTTCATTAACCGGATTATGTGCTATATCTATGCAAATTTTAGTCCATGCCAAAAATCATAACTTAATACAAGTTATTCAATATTTGCTAAAATGTACTTGCACCCAAAATGCACACAAGCTCACCTTTCGTAGTTCTTGCTCACTCTGTGGTATTTTGGTTTCCAGTTCTTTAATTGCTGCTTTTCTTTCTTTAAGTGTACTAATAGTAGTAGCCAAGGCTTCTTTAGCCTGGTTGAGTTGGCCCAAAGCAGATTTGTGGCGACTAAGGTAGATATCTAGTTCTGACTGAGCCACATCCATCTTTGACCTGGTCTCATTTACAGCTTTACTCAACTCCATAAGCTCCTTCTCATTCACCTATAAGAAACAAAATCCACCGTGAGAACATAAACATTATTATGACTATATTGGGGCAGGGTGGTAGTACAAGTTGACTTTTTGAAATATATTAGATATTTAATTTGAACATAGATTTGTCCCCAGTTGAACATTATTTTGCTTAAGCATATTCGTATCTTGTACTTCAATGGGGTCCTATGTATTATCATGCCATGGCCAAATATGATTGGAAAGAACCATCTTCTGAAATAAGATTATTTATACTGTTCAAGCATCACAAAGATATATTTGATAACATTAATATTTAAATCCACTTTTCCACCCCTAAACTTCCATTATATTTTATTTGCATACTTCCCTCCCCTACTGCACAATAGCTAAACTTATATCTAACCTCTTTTTCTTCTTGCAATCCTTGTGTCTCCTGTTTGAGACTGTCCATCACTTTCCTTAGCTTCTCTTCCTCATTTACTTTATTCTTTTCGAGCTGTTCTTTTCGAGCTGTTGCTTCTCTGATGGTCTTTTCACTATCACCAGGTACATTCTTCAACTCCTCTAACTAAAAAGAAAATTAAATAGATGGAAAAACAACAGTTTATAGTATAAATATGCATGACCACAAGTTCGATATCATAGCACTGATGACGTATCACTTTATAGTAAAGCATCTAGATTAACAAAGTACAAAAAGCTGTATAAGCATGCACAGACCTCTAAAATGGTAATTTGGGTGCTTACGTGGTTAAGCCTGAAACACAATTGCATTTGCCCAACATTACGAAAGAGAAGCTTGAAGGGATGGAAGATTAAAGTTTGAATGAAAGCAGGGACCTGTGGAAATTTCCCCATTTTTGAGAGCCAGTTCCCTTTCTGAATCAAAAAGATTGAGGGAAGATACTATGACACTCCAGCGGGTGAATGGCAGCATTAATTATCTGGCATTTGCCTCACTATTCAAGCACAGCAGGTTATTTGCTTTCACCCAATTAGAAAAAAAAATGCTTTCTGCCCAGAAACTGATTACATAGAATATACAGCACAGAAACAGGCTATTCAGCCCAACCAGTCTATGCTGGCATTTATGCTCCACTCGAGCCTCCTGCCATCCTTCCTCATCTAACTGTTAGCATAACCCTCTATTCCACTCTCCCTCATATACTCATCTAGTCTCCTCTTAAATGCATCCAGACTACTTGCCTCAACCACTCCCTGTGGTAGAGAGTTCTACATTCTCACCACTCTCTGGATAAAAAAGTTTCTTCTGAATTCACTATTTGATTTCTTGGTGACTATCTTATACTGATGACCTCTAGTTTTGCTCTTCCCCACAAGTGGAAAAGCTATCAAAATCCTTCATAATTTTAAAGACCTCTATTAGGTCACCTCTCAAGCCTTCTCTTTTCAAGAGAAAAGAGACCCAGCCTGTTCACCCTTTCCAGATAGGTATAACCCCACATTTCTGGTACTATCCTTGTAAATCTTCTCTGCGCCCTCTCCAAGTGCCTCTATATCCTTTTTAGAATATGGCGACCAGAACTCTTCACACTACTCCAAGTGTGGTCTAATCAAGGTTCGATACAAGTTTAGCATAACTTCTCTACTTTTCAATTCCAAGAAGTAGTGATGTGTGTATTTTTACTCCCAAGATCCCTTTGCTCCTCTACCCCCATTTAGTTTCTTATTTTCCAAATAATATGTGACCTCCTTATTTTTATCAAAATGTAATACCTCACACTTATCTGCGATGGAAGATTCAACTTAGTACTGGCAGAATGGATGTTATGTACAGTCAAATGATATTTTGCAATAGTATTATGGACTGCACCATGGGAGATTCACTGGTGCATGTCCAGTTTCTCCAGATGGGCTAAAGCACCTTAGAAGTAAAATCAATGGTACCGGGAAAAGGGGGAGCATTAACAATTACTTTAAATGTGTCAGCCATAAGGAAATTACACCTCCATAACCACAAATGGATTATTACTAGAATGATCTCCTCATGGCCACGGTACTTAGAAACATTAATAGCTGAAAAAGCTTTAACAAACTCGTGGTAAAGGCACACACTGAAGTAGTTACTCATGCTCGTGTCAAACTTCTGATCCTAGTCTGGCATTTTCCCATAGGGAAAGGAGTAGATAGATATGGCAAGTGAGCCACAACATACCACTTTAATTACCCAACTGATAAAATCAGTTATGTTTGTGTCATGTGGAGATGAAGAAGTTTCTCTTAACTGACACCAACAACCTGTGCACCTGTCTTAATTTGTAGGTATTAAGTGAACAAAACTTTACCTTCCCCATGTCTTTTTGCAGTTGCTTCTGTAGTTTATTCACTTTACTCTTTGAATGTTTCAGCTTTTCTCGGACTTTGACATCTTGTAAATCAAACTGCGCAAACTTTTCCTTCTTCTCTTCAATAAACTTTGTAATTTTTCCTAGTTTTCTATAAAATAACACCACCATTATGTATATGTATAGAACTATTTTCAATGATTTATTAAATAGACTTATAGGCTATATTCTGCACACATTATCCTAGTAACAATCAGGATAGCAATTCACTCCCCTCCCCGCTCCTATCTGAAAGTGAGTCAAGCGAGGTAGGTTCACAGATGACAGCAACCCTCAGGTACCCATTCTTGAATTTTCAGCCTGCAGTTTGACTGGTTATTCGATTACAAGGGCATCACAGCTGAACAAGAACCAGTCTTCAAACTTCCAGGATAATGGATAGCAATCTGTAGCAGGAACCGTAGCCCATTTCCCTCTGCTCTGCCAGGGTCAACAGCCGCCCAAGCTATGATTAGCCATAAGCACACGCCAGGAATTGATTGTAGGTCTTCTCTGGTCGATATGCCTCAGTAACACAATATGCTTTTCCCAACTAATTTTGGTTTTAAAAACCCAGAAATAATAAGAAAAAGTCAATAAACAATAACTTGCATTTATATGGCACCTTTGACAGAAGAAAGCATAACCACACAAAATAAACCTTAAACCAAAAAAGGAGATATTAGGAGGGATGAGGTGAGTTTTAAAGAGGGTCTTAAAGGAGAAGAGGGAGGTGGATGGGGTCAGGCCTCGCCGTCGATGGTGGGGCAAAAGGAGCGAGGAATACACAAGAGGCTAGAGTTGGAGAAACTCAGTTTTGGAGGGTTATAGGAACAGGAGTAGGCCATTCTATTAGATCATAGCAGATCTGTACCTCAAGACCTTTGTTCCATACCCCTGGATACCCTTGCTGAACAAACATTTACCAATTTCAGTCTCTGCCTCAATTGACCCAACATCCAGTCTTTTGGGAAGAGTTTCAGATTTCCATTATCCTGTATATGGAAAAAAGCTTTCCGATTTCACTTTCAACTGAACCATCCATAATTTATACCCGCTTGCTCCGAATCCCCTCACCAGAGGAAATAGGTTATATACAGAGATACTATCAAATCCCTTTATCATTTTAAACACAAGAACAAGAAACAGGAGCAGGCCATACGACCCCCTCGAGCCTGCTCTCCCATTCAATAAGATCATGGCTGATCTTTGACCTCAACCCCACTTTCCCTCCCTATCCCTTGATTCCCTTCGAGTCCAAAAATCTACTGATCTCAGGCTTGAATATACTCAATGACTAAGCATCCAGCCAGGGGAAACAGCCTCTCAGCATCTACCCTGTCAATTCCCCTCAGAATCTTATACGTTTCAATGAGATCACCTCTCATTCTTCTAAGCTCCAGAGAGTATAGGCCCATTCTGCTCAATCTCTCCTCATAGGACAGCCCTCTCATCCCAGGAATCAATCTAGTGAACCTTCGTTGCACCGCCTCCAAGGCAAGTATATCCTTCTTTAGGTACAGAGACCAAAACTGTACACCGTACTCCAGATGTGGTCTCACCAAAGCCCTGTACAATCGCAGGAAGACTTCCTTACTCTTGGACTCCAACCCCCTTGCAAACACCTCTATTAAATCACACTGGAAGGTCTGGAGATGGCTACAGAGATAGGGATGGGCGAGTCCATTCGGAATTTAAGCACAAGAATGAGAATTTTTAAATTAAGGCTTTGGGGACCAGGAACCAGTGTAAGTCAACAAACACAGGGGTGATGGGTGAGCGGAACGGTGCAGAATAGGATACGGGCAGCAGAGATTTGGATGAGCTGAACTTATGGAGGGTGGAGGATAAATTGCTGGCCAGTATTGGGAGTAGTTGAGTCTAGAGCATGGATGAGGGTTTCAGCTGTAGAAAGGCCAAGGCAAGCAATGTTACTGTGGTGGAAGTCGGCAGTCTTTTTGAGGGAGGATATAGATAGGGTCGGAAGTTCAGCTTGGGTTCAAGTAGGATAGCGTGGTTGCGAACAGACTGGTTCAGCCTGAAACAATGTCCGGGAGGAGAATGGAATTGAGAGCGAGGGTATGGAGTTTGCTGTGGCCCCAAAGAGGATGGCTTTGTTTAACTGGAGGAAGCTGTGGCTCATCTAGGACTGGATGTCAGCTGAACAGTCTGACAATAGAGACAGTGGAAGGGAGATAGAGCTGGGCGTCGTCAGCATACATGTGGAATCAGACCCCATGCCTTTGGATGATGTGGCCAAGAGGCAGCATGTAGATGAAGAGGAGGGGGACAAGGATAGAATCTTGGGAGAGTCCAAAGGTCAACTGTGTGGGAGCAGGAAGAGATGCCATTGCTAGAGATTCTCTAGCTGTGATTGGATAGGCAAGAGTGCAACGAAGCAAGAACAGTTCTACTGAGCTGGATAAGGAGGCATTGGAGGAGGATGGTGTGGTCAGCCACATCTAAAGGCTGCAGAAGCCAAGAAGGGATAATGCACCAGTCATTTAAGTCTTAGATTAGAGACATTTCTGGAAACCTGACTGGAAAGATTCACACATGGAGTTGAGGGAAAAATGGGTAAGGATATGGGAGGCGACAACATGTTCAAGGACTTTGGGAAAGAAAGGGCGATGTGAGGTGGAACAGCGGTTTGCAAGAACAGAGGGGTTGACGTTTTATTGTGTGTGGGGGGGGGGGGGGGGTGTGTTTGGAACCATTTAAAATGTCTGCTAGCATGGACGATAGGAATGGATGCTGGGTGGTCAAGCAGGTTAGTGGGAATGGGTCAAGAGAGCACGAGGTGGATCTCATGGATAAAATGATCTTCTGGAGGGCATAAGGGGGGATAGAAGAGAAAGATGCTGGTTTAGAGTGGAACATTGGGAAAAGTTTGGCTTAGTGGTCAAAGGGAAGGGGGTCTCTGCAGCAGAAGCAACTCCAACTATGCCATCTCCTGCCTTGCCAACTTTTCCACACTGCACCCACTGGGGGCTAATCTCGCCAACCTTCTTCAAATCTCACTCAGCCCACCCAATATTGTCCCCTTTGGACTCTGCCAGCCGATCATCATCAACCCTCTCCATATTTCCCTTCAGAATGTCCATTCACTCGTGAAGAAGGCCCTTGTCATCTGTGACCTTATTGTGGCTGAATGCACCGACACTCTGGTTTTGACAAACTTGGCTCACGGTTGGCAACACCTTCCTTCTTATTGAAGCCTCCCCATCCTGACTATACTTACCATCATCATCATCTCCGCTCATACCACCGCCGTAGCGTGTGGTCCTTATTGCCAAATCAGATCATGGCCTCTCCCTAAGGTAGGGATGATGTGAATGGTGAGGGATTCTAGGAAGTGGTCAGAGATGGCCTGGTTTGTAATCGAGACAATGGGAACAGTAGGAGATAGAAACAATCAGCTCGGGTCTGCAGCCACAAGCCAAAACACACAACTGAGTGGACACAAGAGTGAATTCAGGTTACGCAAGTATAGCAGATTAGGAGAGACATGTCCTGGTTGTAAACAGAGGATAGGGAGATGATGAGAGAGTTCCAAGTTGAAGTCTGAGGTCCTGTGGTGGGATGAAATGAACTTGTAGGCAGGATGGAATCAAAATAATGTACAGTAAAATACTTTATTATACATCCACATTGAAACAAAAAAAAAATTCAGGACAAACTTAATGACTGCATTTAACAAGCTAATATAATAAATGAGGATATGCTGAAGCAAAAGCTGCCATTTTATACTTACCTAATATTACCTCATGCCTATAACTAGGGCTAGAACAAGTGGATAGGGAAGGAGAAAACACACATTGAAGTGGTTATACCCGAATGTGAAATTGTTCTGCAGGAATACTTGCAGGATTATACTTCTTGACAAGACATAATCTAACTGGGGTTTAGTAACTACAGAATTAGCAGCTAAAGCCAACCAGAAGGATCCCTGAACTGTTAGCTGTTTGAATTTCCCCAAAACCCTTCACTATGACTAAAATGTCAATTGTGAGATGTCTCAGACAGATTGACCATAATATCTATAATTCTAGTTTTTAATTCACTGGTGATTATGATAGTTCCCAACTTGCTGTTTCAAATATTCTGCCAAGGGAGAGAGGTTAGATGGATATTCTGTAGTTCTGCTCAATTTACCTTTAGTGAAGGTGGGGGTGGGGAAAACACATTACAGAACCTTTCTTCACAAAATTAGTTAATAGAGCCCATTATCTCAAAGAAAAGGGCTTAAAAATAAAATGGTCTGTTTTTTTCAATGCATATTTTATGTTCTTCATTTTTGTTTTTACTCACATGGACACTGAATGATCTCTTCATTATCTACAATCTCACCCTCAAATGTTTTAAAGTAATTGGGCAACAAGCCTCAGTTGTGGGGTCAAGACAAAAGCCAAAAAATTGAGTTACATTCCAACCATAAAGGAGTTGATGACAGCAGCATACCAACACAATGATTTTTCCACATAAAATGAGAGACCACCACCATAAACAAGTACATGTCTTACTTTTCAAGAAGCTTCAAAGCATTATTTTTGACTTTTACGTCTTCCACAAGTTTGTCACTTTTGTCACGCGTATCTTGTGTGTCTTCGTGAATTTTTTGTTTTTGTACTCCCATATCAGCTATCCTTTTCTGCATATCATGGCTGATGAGGGGGAAAATACATATTTAAAGCAAATAGTCTAGATTCAGCTCAGCCAGAAATCTGACTTTTCCTAAAAGAGCAGCTGTATGCATTTTTAGAGCAGAAATACTCAATCTGATTGGAAAAATGAAATAAAGGTGCCCAGTTATTAACAAATTGCATGCGCCTGTTAGTACCGGGGAACTAACAAAAACAGTAATTGCAAATAAGCATTTCAATCAGTACTTCCAGAATTTGTTACATTGTTTTAAAATGTCGAGGAGGCAATATATTAATTAAATAGAATCAAAGCAGTCCTTTGCAGCAGAAAAATTAACATACCTGTAATACTGCAAGACACAATTCTTTTTCTTCACAATCTCATTTTCCAAGGCAAGAAACTCAATTGCATAATTTTTTCTCCTTCCAACGCATCCTTTTCTTTTTCCACCATTTTAACCCTATTAAGCTAAAATAAGAACAATTTAACAAGTTTGTATTTTTCACAATTAAATTCAAGTCAATCACTAGTGTACAAAACAAACTGTTTTTGAATGCACACCACCATATAGGTTTTAAATAAGTTATTTCAACATCTTTGAACCAATCAAATTAGTTTCACCTAAGATTTTCATAGAAGGATAATTTTAAAAATGTACCCATGCTTTATAACAATTACAGAAGCATGTTTGTTATCCATCAATGATAAACTGCTATGCTTAACACTCCACTTTATCTTTGAACCAAATATTTTGTTACCAGGAAGTTTCCAAGAATCATTGAAAAGCCAATAAAAACACAAACTTCAGTTCGAAAAATCCCTGAAAACCATCTGGTTAGCACTAGTTAACTTAATAGTGATAACAGCCGACTTTACATTTAGGAATGCTACATTTGATTATTTACTCAAAACAGCTTCAAATTTACCTTTTCTCCTCTCTGCTCATTCAAAATTTCAACTCTGCGACAGAGGACCTGTATTGGTTCTTTCAGTCGTTCTGATCCAATTATGTCTTCTAGATATTCTAGCATACCCTCACTGTGCTCATTTTGGCCTTTTGGCTTCATCATGGCAATTTGCTCCACTTCACCCTTTAGATAGACCAAAACATGCATTATTTATTTGGTTACATTCATTAAGACTATATAGTTCATACTTCAGAAACAGCTGCATTTAATATCAAACTGTAAATGTAGTGCACTGCAACGTCTCAGAATGAGCAATGTTAGGGAAATAGGCACTGGGACTGAAATAAAACCATTGTTTTGTAAATCCAAATTAAATTGAAGATTCGGAGCTTAAAAAGCTATTACAATGTAATCTCCAAATATTTAATCATTGCTTCTAGATCTGACCATAAAATAAAATGACAGTATTTTATAATCTGTGAAATCTACATCAATGAATTGCTGAAACACTCAGCACTAAATAGCATTAAAAAACACTAATGGATTGTCACATTTTGGGATTTGAGACTTTTTTTTCTCTTCACGGAATTTTTTTTTTTTGAATGGAACTATGTTTAAATGTGTTTTAAAACAAATTAACTTTCGCTGGCTTAAAAGGAAAAGTCAATTTGGAAAATATGTATTAAAGCCAGACATTGTCATGGGTAACAGTTTCAAATCAGGAAAAATTAAAGGAGTAATTGGAGTAATTTTCAACTTGCCACCCAGGCATAAAATGGCCCTGCAGATCGGCCACCTGCTACAGAAACCTAGTATTGGAAATCTACCCCATTCTCAAGTGATCCCAGCAACCATTCACACCTCAAGGGGATTTAATGTTTCTTCCTGTTGAGCTTTGCATAAAGCCAATTTCAAAAGGCAGTAGCAGGCTTGATTAACAGCTGTTCTGGCCAACCACTGGATTTGCAGGGGGGGCGGGTGGAGGGCCAAGACATGGAGAATAGAAGACCCATATATTGGCAGTCAGGTCCAGCAAAGCTGTAAAACCAAGTTTTAAACCAGAAGTTTAACTTTGGCTAGGCTCAGGAGAATGCAGGAAGCTAGAGTTTTAAAATATATTTGTTCTTGGGAAGTGGGCAATACCAGCAAGGCAGCATTTCCATCCCTAGCTGTTCTATGGAGTAAGACTGGAATCATATATAAGCCAAACCAAGTAGAGGTGCCAGATTCCCTCCCCAAAAGGACATTAGTGAACCAGTTGTTTTTTTTTCTGCTGCTAGCCCACAAATTAACAATTGTAAAAAAAAAAATCACAACTTGCCATGTTGGGATTTGAACTCAATTTTTCAATTGCTAGTCCAGTACCATAACCAGTGGCAACTGTTCCCTTACTTTGTTTAATTCAAGCAATATGCCCCGTTAATGTACGGAAACAGTGTTCATGGTTTTTGTATTACATGAAGACAAGTTGTACCGATTGAATAGCGGGAGTCTGATCTTTACTGTTGCTCTGCATGTTCACTTGCTTAACAATTTGTACATGGTCTCATGTTTTTCCATCTGCCTTTCAAAAGATTGGAGAGGCACGTGACTGTATGCATGAAACACACAAGTATCTAGTTCAGATGACAGGAAGTACCATCGTTACACCCCTGGATTATGCTATTGTATATAAGTAGATATTAGGCAACGAGCATCTACTCCGACACATAAGGGATGTGCGATCCATTTATGGCAGCAACTGACACCACTGAACCCAAGCAGCTATAAGTGGCAGACCCAAATTGTAACATGGGCAAATAATAAAGTCAAGACCTGTCCCCCCCCCCCCCCCCACTTTAGATAAATGCATTTTCCCATACAATTTGAATTCCCATACATTTTCTCATACCTGAACTGTGCTTGCTTATATAGGAATCTCTTGTCACTTATCTGTTTGCATGCAATAATCACCCACACAGAATATAAAATCACTTTCTACAGTTGGCACGATTCACGTAATAGCTGGTAGTCAACACTCAATTCACTGACATCTACTAGATCAATGGAATGTATATTCGTATAGGCATATAGGGCCCATCAAACCTATTTCCACAGCATAACCAGTTACTTGGCACCTTTTATGCTCCACTAAACTATTAGAGTTTTAAGAATTGATTTACTACAAATAAACTGTAGAATCGAGGCAAGCACCATGTATTCTCCCATCAATTCGGTTATTTAATGATTTGCACTGTTTTATGCACAACCCTTGTGGCTTTGGGCACACATCCGAGCAAAAAGAAAAATGAATTCAATTTAGCTCCCATTAATTGCAATAATACATACATTTTTGATGTTTCTGATACACGAAGGCAGCATAAGACAACTAGTGACTATCACAATAAACTATGCCAAAAGAAAAAAGGTAACTGCAGCCAAAATATATGGCTGTTTCTGAATAAATGGGAACCCTCTAAGCACTTCTGGAAGTAGCAGAGAATTTGAAAAGAGATTTTCAGCATGGGAACATATATAGACTAATATGTAAAGAATGGACAAGACTTGAAAGTACTGCAACTAAATATACAAGCGAAACACATCAAGTTGGTCTGTACCTATAAGCGATGATTTATATAAATGGCACACATCACAACCATGCCCAAAAGGCACATCTAGAGCTTCAAATTAAGTGTTTTTGCCAAATATAGTGTACAACTTAGGTTATTCACCCAAGTTTAATGACTGCATGCCACACTTGCTAGATTTTAACAGACACATTAGTGATCCTGGACTCACCAAGTTGCTCGAGTCTCTGCAAATGGTGCACTGATTTGATCTGGTGCAGCAGTCCAATGAAGCAAGCTTTACTCTGACATAACACTTACTTTAAACAAAAGGCACTCCCAACATAGAACTAGCTAGCTAACCCACTGCTAAACAAAGACTGCAAACTGAAAAAGATAATTCCAGTTCACCAATCCCTGTTTGAATTAATAAATTCCTGCTGGGGGCGCTGTACGGAATTATGACTTCCAATAGCTTAACATTGCCATCAGCAGGAACATTTTGACACCCCAACAATTTGTGCACATTAAGGGTCCAAACTGTATTTGACACAGAAGCTATTTCTCGAATATCTGGCTAATGCAAATTTATCATTTTACCCATGCAATTGAGGTTCAAAGCAAATATTTTTCGTTTATTTGCTTTTTGCCACCAGATAGTTATATTAAAGTAGAAAATAAGCTATAATGTCTTCACTGGGCTTTTTTCTTTTCAAGTAAGCTTCAGCAGAATAATTTTAGCTGTTATTTAATGGGAGTCACTGACGGGCTGAAGTTAAAGCACCAAAATTATAGAAAGTGGAGAGTTCAGCCAACTTAGCACAGAAACAGGCCATTCGGCCCAACCAGTCCATGCCGGCGTTTATGCTCCACTCGCGCCTCCTTCCTGTCTTTCCTCATCTAACTATCAGCCTAACCCTTTATTCCCTTCTCCCTCATATGCTTATCTAGCCTCCCCTTAAATACATCTATACTATTCGCTTCAACCACTCCCTGTGGTAGCGAGTTCCACATTCTCACCACTCTCTGGGTAAAGAAATGCCTTCTGAATTCCCTATTTGATTTCTGAATTCCCTATCTGGTTTGCCCAAATCAGTACAAAGAACATGTAGGCACATACTTTGTTAAGTATTTGGCTGGTGGAAAAGGCAAGACAGTTTGTACAATAGTAATTGTACTACCACAGATCTCTGGTACCCTGCTCATTGTCTCCTTGGTATGTTAGCATGGCTCCAACCACAACCATCCCTTCCCACCCACCCACCCCCCTCTATTTTAGCCAATTTTCAGCCCATCTCCGAAGTTTACTTCCATACTTTCCTACCTTGTGGACTAATCACTTGTGTGGTCTATCAAAACCCTTGCTGAAACCTAAATATCTCCACAGAATTCCTGTTGGTCTGGGGTTTATCATTTCCTCGAAGAGCTCCAATAAATTTGTTGGATAAAACTCTCAAAAATCAATGCCGACTCCTTCCAGAACCACATCTAGGTGAAGCATTAGTCTCTTTCAGAATGTCTTCTAATATTTTATCCCTAATAGATGTTACGTTCACTGGCCCATAATTCCCCCATGGCCATCCCTATATCGGTTTTTAAAGATTGGTATTACGTTAGCTATTTTCAAATCCTCAGATGTCACTCCTATTTCTAGTGATTACTTAAATATAATGGCAAAACATGATTGATTTTACTAACCACTTCAAGTACCCTTATACGAAGTCTATCTGGGACTGGTGTCTTGTCTTCCTTTACCTTCTTCAGCCTGTCAGTGACTGACATATCTGAAATTTCTTTTAGTACTTCCTCCCCCCACCCCTCCCTATGAAATTTAATTTCCATGCTAGGGAGATCACCCATGGCCAAATAATTCATTTTAGTATATTTGTTATCCCTTGGCCACTTCATTTTGTTACTTCTGTTCTGTCTTGGGTCCACTGTGACATTGAAACAAACCATAATTGAATCAGGTATGACAAGTCACAAGCACACTACAGCCAGTTAGCTATCAAGGTATGTAGCAGTATTTATGAAAAATGAACATGGCTCAGTGTGGAAGGTAGATCCTTGACTTGGTGTATGTTTTTATAAGAAAATTTGCTAATTCAATACAAATTTCTGATTTAGAAATATTACTTTGTATGTACATTAAATCAAAAAGAAATAGAACTGGAAGTTATGAATCACGCAGGTATTTTGTTAAGTTTTAAAGTATGAGTAGGAAATAGGAAAAAGTCATTTTCTAAATATATTAAAAATCATGCATGGCACATAGTTTCTGTTAAGTGTAACATTTCTCATCATTCTTGAATGTCACAATTAAAATTATACTGAATATCTCCCAGCTCCAAGATGGATGGCATTGTTCTCTAGAGCCACTTGAGGCCTGTAAAAAACAAGGCCTCTCACCTGATGCTCCTCCTGCTCCTGAAGCATCAAAGTAACCTTTCCCTACTCACCTTTCAGAAAAATGTTATAGCTGCGTTCCCACCTGTGACTCAAAAGCTGGCTTTAAAAGTATTTATTTGCGCTTTTATGAAGATAATAAAAGCAAAGCTGATTCCCCAGGTCATAACTGGGGATGTGTCTACAGCACTGTAAGTGTCGACAAAAGCTTTTGAAGCATTGAGTTGTGGTTAAAAAGTGCATGAAAACACTTCAAACAAACAAACACAGCTCCAGGCCTAGTGCTGCGAAAAACCTTGTGGGGGAAGAAAGAACTCATGAAAGTTTACAGCCTTAATCTCCCCCACCCCCACAACACCATTATGTTCTGAGCTCCAATAGTTCTGGATCTTAACCGTTAAAATCTTTGGGGACCCCAACATCTTATCCATGATCCTCTCCCCAATATTTCCTACCATATCATGCAACACAGTTTCCACCCCCTTGGATCCCCCTCCCAGTACTTCCACCACCAGTGCCTCTCCCCAATGCTTCCATACCTTCCACATGGCAAGACAAGTAATCACTAGGAACATAGGAACAGGAGCCTAACTCCATATACCCGCTTTTGGCCCATATCTCTTAACACCTTTGGTTAACAAAAATCTATCAATCTCCGATTTAAAATTAATTGATCTAGCATCAATTGCCGTTTGCGGAAGAGAGTTCCAAACTTCTACCACCCTTTGTGTCTACAAGTGTTTCCTAATTTCACCCATGAAAGGTCTGGCTCTAATTTTTAGAGTATGCCCCTTAGTCCTAGAATCCGCAACCAGCGGAAATAGTTTCTCTCTATCTACCCTATCTGTTCCCCTCAACATCCTGAAAACTTCGATCAAATCACCCCTTAACCATCTAAATTCTAGGGAATACAGCCCTAATTTGTGTAATCTCTCCTCGTAACTTAATCTTTGAAGTCTGGGTATCATTCTGGTTAACCTACGCTGCACTCCCTCCAAGGCCAATATATCTTTCCTAAGATGTGGTGCCCAGAACTGCTCACAGTACTCCAGGTGTGGTCTAACCAGGGTTTTGTACAGCTGCAGCATAACCTCTACCTCCTTGTACTTTAGATATAAAGGCCACCATTCCATTAGCCTTTTTGATTATTTTCTGTACCTGTTCATGACATTTTAACGATCTATGTACCTGAACACAGCCCCCCCCCACCCCAGTCTCTTTGGACATCACTGTTTTTAGCTTTTCACCATTTAGAAAGTACCCTATTCTATCCTTTTTAGGTCCAAAGTAGATGACCTTACATTTGCTTAGTGAAATCCATTTGCCCCACATCAGTACAATTCCCACCACGTCCACACTATTACTTGCAGTTTTCCATGGGACGGTGGGGGTGGGGTTTGCGGTTTGTCCTACGAGGAGAAATTGAGTAGACTAGGCCGTTATTCCCTAGAGGTTAGAAGAATTGAGAGGTGATCTCATTGAAACATATAAAATTCTTAAGGGGTTTGACAGTGTAGATGCTGGGATGATGTTTCCGCAAGCTGGGAAGTCTAGAACCAGGGGTCACAGTCTCAGAATAGGGGTCAGCCCTTTAGGACTGCGATGAGGAGAAATTTCTTCACTCAAAAGATTATGAATCTTTGGAATTCTCTACCCCAGAGGGCTGTGGCTGCTCAGTCGTTGAGTATATTCAAGACAGAGATCGATAGATTTTTGGATACTAAGGGAAGAGAGGGATGTGTGGATAGTGCGGGAAAGTGGAGTTGAGATAGAAGTTCAGCCATGATCTTATTCAATGGCGGAGCAGGCTCGAAGGGCCTACTCCTGCTCTTTTTTTTTTTTTTTACACAGAAAACAGTATTAAAAAATGATAGTCAAACACTGATCATATTGAATTGTTGGACAATGGTATGTCATCCGTAAACCTACACAGGCTCAACATGATAGCTTTTCTCATCTTGAATGCTCTTGATTTATTCTTTCATGATGCCAATGATTTTCCTACTATAGATATCAAGCTAACATGTCCATGACCCGGAGCACATTTTGACTTTGTTTTTCAAAAAATTAGCACATTAGGTATTTTCCCATAATCAGATACTACTACATTTACTAAGCTCCAAAAGTTTCCAGCACAGCACTCCCCACCTCTGCCTTAATTTTCTCAAGTATTTGTCATGAGAATTTACTACTGAAATGGGACCAAAAGTACAGATAAATCAGGATCAGAGGGTTTAACTTGCCTTCTATGCTCCAAAAAGCTTGGGATACTAGCATACAAGATGCCAAGCTCCTTCCAAGGCAAACATTCGAGCTTGGTGACCTCCACACCAATAAATCAACCAGCCAATCCAGCACCAGGCCGAGGGAATAGGAACTGCACGTAGCACTGGAGTTGATGAGTAGCATGGGCCAGCTTCACTTTTGAGCTGGACCAGAGTCCAGAGTCCAATTGACAAGCAATTCATGCAAGAACCAATTAGCACTGAAAAGTGTTCAATTACCAGTGCTTTAACTGAATGGTTTGTTTTCTGAAGGAGAATTATTTTAGACCTCCATCAAAGCAGTGCTTAATACCAAGCCTTCTGTGCTCTATGGGCAAGCCTATGATCGTGACCCAGCAGAACTTTCTGAAGGCAGGTCATACAGCATCAGAGGGCAATACTTCCCAGATGCACTTAACATTCAAACCATCCCCCCACGTTGTGGCCATTTCAGCTCAGAAGACAAAAAGGATGGATTGATGATGGAATGAAATTCACCTTCTAACCCAACAAATCATTTTACGAGTAGCTTTAGCTGGGTCACAGTTGGCGCATTTAAACTGGTTTCTGTTAACTGCTGTTCCTTTTGTCTTGATCTTGTAAGTAGAAGTAAACACAGTTGGCAATACCAAGCTAATTAAGTCAAAGTTGGCTAGGATTTGCTGAAGTTGTTTACATCCAAGTTCCCTTTGTCTCTGCAGTCACGTTGCAGGTAATAACAGTGAGTAAAATAATAGAATACTGGGAAGAGTAGCCTGGACAACTTGTTGCCATTTCAACTGCAATGGCGGAAAGATACATATAGCGCATTCCCCACCAATTTGCAAATGAAGGCTTCATGACATGAACTAAATTCAGGAGCTGGCTAACATTTGCCCTCTTGGTACCTTTTTAACGAAATGGGCAAAATGCTTACTTGTGTATATATTCTACACTGTTACTAGCTTAGACGCAAGAAACCTTCAGTCAAATCAAAAGGCATTCCACTAGTCTATCACAGTAGGGTACCAATCTACTGAAATCTTCACTTCTGTACCCTCCAAATGAAGCACCCGAACCCGCCAGTATATCCCTTATTCAGTTCCTCTATAAGGATTTATTATGTATATACTTGCTATACATCATTGTAATTTTCATATTCTTCAGAAAAAGCACCAATGCATCAACACAGAAGCCATTTTACAGGGTTTGGAAAGTAGTCACGTGCACCTCATCTCAGCATCAGGTTGTCGATGACAAACGTGAGATCATGTCCATTGTAATTCTGTAGATTGTGCGCGGCTGGTGGATATGGAGTCTAGTGGCATGGTGGGGGGGGAAGAAAAGAAGTATCAAGCAAACTGCCCTATCCTGGAGTCTTTTGCGTGTTGCTGCATCATCCATCCAGGTGAATAAGAAGTATTACATCACACTCCTGACTTGAGAGCGTTGTAAATGTTGGAAAGACCTTGAGGAGCAGAGTGGCACACTGAATAAAAGTTGAGCAGGTTTCTGATCTTGGTTTTGCTGGGAAGGAGAGAGAGCACACACACACGAGAGACTGAGCCCAAGTTGAGTTACTGATATTGATCAAATTGGTGGCGGGGGAAACATCGAGTTTGGACCACAAAAAAGGGTCAACCCCGGGTGTTTGGTATTACTTTTAGCAGGCAGATTGACTACCTTCCATCTCATTTCTATCTTAACCAGCTAGTGATGTATGACAATAATGAGTAGAGGACAACCAAAGTGAAGAGAAGGGAATAAAAATACAAGTGAAAAAGTTCAAAACTTAATTGAGCATTGATCTAATATCTTTGTCAATGCAACTACTTTTAGATATTCATTTTAAGATGTGACTTAAGGAACTATTGAAACTGACAGCACAAGAAGGAAGCCATTCAACCCATCATGTCTGTGCTGACTGCTAGAGCAATCCAAATCTATCCCTCTGCTCTCTCTCCATAGCCATGTATCTTCCCCTATTTCAAATATTTATCCACTTTCTGTTAAAAGATTTGGAATACTGTGCACAGTTCTGGTCTCCATATTACAAAAAGGATAGAGAGGAACTGGAGAACGTGCAAAAAGATTCACAAGAATGATACCAAACCATCAGGAAAGACTGAACAGGCTGGGGCTCTTCTCTCTAGAAAAGATAAGGCTAAGATGCCCAATAGGTCTTTAAAAAGGCATTTGATAGGGTAGAGGTAGAGAAGCTGTTTCCACTTGTGTTGGCACGCAGGTGTTGGAGAGTCCAAAACTAGGAGTCATAACTATAATAGTCACTAATAAATCCAAAAGGGAATTCAGGAGAAACTTCTTTACCCAGAGAGTGGTTAGAATCTGGAACTTACTACCACATGGAGTGCTTGAGGCAAATAGCATTGATGCATTTAAGGGCTAGCTAGATAAGTACATGAGGGAGAAAGGAATCGAAGTTCTGCTGATAGGGTTAGATGAAGTAAGGTAGGAGGAGGCTTGTGTGGAGCATAAACAATGGCATAATCCAGTTGGGCCGAATGGCCTGTTTCTGTACTGCAATTTCTATGTAATTGGCTACTGACGTTCAAGGTGAACAGCTGCAAAATAGAAATAAGCAGTTCATACAAAGGAGTTAATCCAAGTACATAACTTCAACTGTTGAACATGGACAACTTTTATAACTGGAGACATCAGCACTTAATACCCCTCTTTACCCAACCTGTAACATGCCTTGCAGTTTGTCATTCACCGTTTTCCATTAAATTCTTCAATATTACAATCTTTGCCCATTTTCATTTTAAAATAGTAAACCCGACAGAGAAGAGCAATTAAAAGTAAATTTTCTAAGTGGAGTCCTCCCTCACAAGGCAGTCGCTTTCATGTGCCCTGCCAGTGTAAAATGGTCTGGTACAGTGTGGTGGTGTTTTCCTTGGCTACAGGTGCATGCTCAAAAACTACAAAAGGAAGACAAATGAGGAAGAAGGAGGATGACAGGTCCTACTAAATGAAAAATAAACTTAAACATCTAGAGGCAAAGAGCCATGAATTTTAAATACTTGCAGGTGCACGTGACATAAAATTGCATACATTTCCACAACCTAGGCTTCTACCACTGATTCCAGGTTCTGCTTCGCGAGCGGCTAGCCTCTTCATGCCAGGCAAAATACATTAGCTATTTCCAGCACCTACACTTACGTACGTATATGCATGTGCACTCACCCCATCCTGATCATAAAGGCATAGAAAAGATTAGCTTATTTACTTTAAGAACCAAGCAAAAAACAAGTCTGTGGGGATATCTACAAATTTCTCTCCAAATTTTCTCCTCCCACTTTCACACCCCAGTCCCCTTACAACAACATAACCCCTCACCCAGTTAGCAATGCTACAGCAGAGCTACTAATTTATTAAATAGTAACATAGCAGTTTCAGACAGGAGACGACCTTCAGTCCAACTATACCATGTATCCACATTATTCCCTTGATGAATTTCTAATAACCCTGAACCCCATTTGTCGACTAAAATTTGTCGAGTACCATCTTGAAACCCAATGTAGGTTTCTTGTGATAAAAAAAATTACCCCTGCATTATCTATTTTCTTTATTTGTAAATGTGACCCCTTGTGCTTACACTCTAAACACAGCAGAAAAGCTTATTTGGATCCAATTTGTCCAAACTTCTATAATTTTGAATATTCCATCATATTCCCTCACGTTTCCTCTTTTCAAGAGATAAAAAGCACAGGGCAATCAATCTTTCCTCACAAGTCATTCCCTCAAGTTCTGGAATCAGCCCTTTTCTGAACTATCTCCAATAACTGAACATACAGTTTGAAATGGGCATGCCAAAACTACATGCAGTACTACAGATGAAGTCACACCAAGGACAAATATAGTTGTAAAATGAATTCTCTGGATTTATGTTATACCTCTTGCCATGCATTAACTGTGCCGATATAGTGACCAGTCCATTAAAACCCCCCAAAGATTTCTATTCTACTCAGATACAAAGTCCATTTAGCACATAATCCATATCAACCATCCTTCTGCTCAGTGTCCTAACCTTACATTTCCCTGTATTAAAATTGCATGTGCCATTTCTCTGCTCACTGAGTTTGTGTATATTGATATTAATAATTTCCCACTGCTCTGAATTTTGACAAAATTGGCTTCTCAATAATTTATAAAAATTATAAACAGCGATCCCAACACTGAACCTTGTGGCACTCCAATGGCTGCCAAACAGGTAACTGCTCATGCACTATGACTAGGTGTTGTCTACAAACCAACCATTTGCCAATCAATTTTATTGGGATTGGGACTTGTGTAGTAGCCCATCATGTGAACCAGTGTCAAATTCCTTCCTTAATAACCGGTAGATAATATCTACTGTCTCTTCCCTATCTGCCAGGTCTGTCATCTCCTCAAAGAAATCTAATAAATTAGTAAAGGATGACCTAGAATCATAGAATGGTTACAGCACAGAAGGCGGCCATTCGGCCAGTCAAGCCAGCGCCGGCTCTCTGTAATAGCACTTCAGCTAGTCCCACTCCTCTGCCCTGCAAATTTTTTCCCTTCAGGAACTTATCCAATTCCCTTTTGAAAGCCACGATTGAATCTGCCTCTACTACCCTTTCAGGGAGTGCATGCCAGATTCTAACCATTTGCTGCGTAAAAAAGTTTATCCTCATGTCGCCTTTGGTTCTTCTGCCAATCACCTTAAATCTGTGCCCTCTGGTTCTCGACCCTTCCGCCAATGGGAGCAGTGTCTATCTACTCTTATGTGGCACCTTATCAAACGCCTTTTGGAAGTCCATGTACACCACATCAACCGCATTACCCTCATCAACCCTCTGTTACCTCATCAAAAAACTCGATCAAGTTAGTTAAACACAATTTGACTTTAACAAATCCATGCTGGCTTTCCTTAATTAAGCCACACTTGTCCAAGTGACTGTTAATTTTGTCTCGCATTATCGTTTCCAAAAGCTTTCCCACTACTGAAGTTAAACTGACTGGCCCGTAGTTGCTGGGTTTATTCATACATCCTTTGTTGAACAAGGGTGTAACATATGCAATTCTCCAGTCCACTGGCACCACCCCCGCATCTAAGAAGGATTGGAAGATTATGGCCAGTACCTCCGCAATTTCCACCTTTACTTCCCTCAGCATCCTAGGATGCATCCCATCCAGTCCTGGTGACTTATCTACTTTAAGTACAGCCAGCCTTTCTAGTACCTCCTCTTTATCAATTTTTATCCCATCCAGTATCTCAACTACCTCCGCTTTCACTATGACTTTGGCAGCATCTGCTTCCTTGTTAAAGACAGATGCAAAGGACTCATTTAGTACCTCAGCCGTGCCCTCTGCCTCCATGCGTAGGTCTCCATTTTGGTCCCTAATCGGCCCCACCCCTCCTCTTGCTACCCGTTTACTGTTTATATGCCTATTGAAGACTTTTAGAGTCATAGAGTTATACAGCACAGAAAGAGGCCCTTCGGCCCATCGTGTCCGCACCGGCCATCAAGCCCTATCTATTCTAATCCCATTTTCCAGCACTTGGTCCATAGCCTTGTATGCTATGGCGTTTCAAGTGCTCATCTAAATGCTTCTTGAATGTTGTGAGGGTTCCTGCCTCTACCACCCTTTCAGGCAGTGAGTTCCAGATTCCAACCACCCTCTGGGTGAAAAAGTTTTTCCTGAAATCCCCTCTAAACCTCCTGCCCCTTACCTTGAAACTATGCCCCCTGGTTATTGACCCCTCTACTAAAGGGGAAAAGTTCCTTTCTATCTATCCTATCTATGCCCCTCATAATTTTGTACACCTCAATCAGGTCCCCCCTCAGCCTTCTCTGCTCTAAGGAAAACAACCCCAGCCTGTCCAGTCTCTCTTCATAGCTGAAGCGCTCCAGCCCAGGTAACATCCTGGTGAATCTCCTCTGCACCCTCTCCGATGCAATCACATCCCTCCTATAGTGTGGCGACCAGAACTGCACATAGTATTCCAGCTGTGGCCTAACTAGCGTTTTGTACAGCTCCGCCATAACCTCCCTGCTCTTATATTCTATGCCTCGGCTAATGAAGGCAAGTATCCCATATGCCTTTTTAACCACCTTATCTACCTGTCTGCTGCCTTCAGGGATCTATGTACATGCACACCAAGGTCCCTCTGATCCTCTGTCCTACCTAGGATCCTACCATTCATTGTGTATTCCCTTGCCTTGTTAGTCCTCCCAAAATGCATCACCTCACACTTTTCAGGTTTAAATTCCATCTGCCACTGTTCTGTCCAACCCATCTAGATCATCCTGTAGACTGAGGCTTCCCTCCTCGCTATTTACCACTCCACCAATTTTCGTGTCATCTGCGAACTTACTGATCATACCTCCTACATTCATATCTAAATCATTAATGTACACTACAAACAATAAAGGAACCCAGCACCGATCCCTGCAGACACCACTGGACACAGGCTTCCAGTCACAAAAACAACCTTCGACCATCACCCTCTGCCTCCTGCCAATTTTGGATCCAATGTGCCAAATTGCCCTGGATCCCATGGGCTCTTACCTTCTTGACCAGTCTCCCATGTGGGACTTTGTCAAAAGCCTTACTGAAGTCCATGTAGACTACATCAACTGCACTACCCTCATCCACACACCTAGTCACCCCCTCGAAAAATTCAATCAAATTGGTCAGACATGATCTCCCCCTGACAAAGCCATGCCGACTATCCTTGATTAATCCTTGCCTCTCCAAGTGGAGACTAATTCTGTCCCTCAGAATTTTTTCCAATAATTTCCCTACCACTGATGTTAGGCTCACTGGCCTGTAATTCCCTGGTTTATCCCTACTTGAATAATGGTACTACGTTAGCTGTCGTCCAGTCCTCTGGCACCTCCCCTGTGACCAGAGAGGTTCTGAAAATTTGTGCCTGGGATACATTTCCTCTGGGCCTGGGGATTTATCCACTTTTAAGCCCGCTAAAACCTCCTCCCTCTCAATGCTAATTTGTTCAAGTAGATCACAATCCCCCTGCCTGATTTCTATGCCTACATCATTCTTCTCCATAGTAACACAGATGCAAAATATTCATTTAAAACCTCACCTACATCTTCCGGCTCTACACACAGATTGCCACTTTGGTCCCTAATGGGCCCTACTCTTTCCCTGGTTATCCTCTTGCCCTTAATATACTTATAAAACACTTTGGGATTTTCCTTTATTTTGCCCGCCAGTGTTTTTTCATACCCCCTCTTCGTTCTCCTAATTTCTTTTTTAAGTACCCCCCTGTACTTTCTATACTCCTCTGGGGCTTCCACTGTTTTTAGTCCTTCGTATCTGCCAAAAGCCTCCCTTTTTTTCCTAATCCATTCTTGTATATCCCTTGACATCCAGGGTTCCCTGGACTTGTTGGTCCCACCCTTGACCTTTACGGAACATGTTGGTGTTGTACTCTCTATTTCCTTTCTGAAAGACTCCCACTGCTCTGATGTGGATTTTCCTACGAGTAGCTGATGCCAGTCCACTTTGGCCAGATCCTGCCTCATCATATTAAAATCGGCCTTCCCCCAATTTAGAACCTTTATTTCCGGTCCATCTTTGTCCTTTTCCATGACTACCTTAAATCTCACCGAATTATGGTCACGGTCACCAAAATGCTCTCCTACTGACACTTCTACCACTTGCCCGGCTACATTCCCTAGAATTAGGTCCAGTACCACCCCCTCTCTTGTAGGACTTTCTACATGCTGGCTCAAAAAGCTCTCCTGGATGCACTTTAAGAATTCCACACCCTCTAAGCCTTTCACACTCTGACTATCCCAGTTAATATTGGGGAAGTTAAAATCCCCTACTATTATTACCCTATTATTTCTACACTTCTGAGATTTGCCTACATATCTGTTCCTCTATCTCCCCCTGACTGTTTGGGGGCCTATAGTACACTCCCAGCAAAGTGCTTGCCCCCTTTTTGTTTTTAAGTTCTACCCATATGGCCTCATTAGAGGAACCTGCTAAGATATCATCCCTCCTTACTGCAGTAATTGACTCCTTGATTAATATTGCGACACCCCCTCCTCTTTTACACCCCCCTCTGTCTCGCCTGAAGATTCTATACCCCGGAATATTGAGCTGCCAGTCCTGCCCCTCCCTCAACCATGTCTCTGTGATAGCAACAATATCATACTCCCATGTGTTCATCAACACCTTCAATTCACCTGCCTTACTCGCAAGACTCCTTGCATTAAAATAAATGCCATCCAGCCTTGCCATACTCCCTTGTGCCGTTACATATTTGCTCTGCCTTCCAGACCGACTTGTTTTTTCCTCTATATTTGGCTGCGCATCACCCCCTACTATAGCTCCACTCTGTATCCCATCCCCCTGCCAAGTTAGTTTAAACCCCCCCAACAGCATTAGCAAACCTCCCCGAAAGGATATTGGTCCCGTTCTGGTTCAGGTGCAACCCGTCCGACTTATACAGGTCCCACCTTCCCCAGAAGCAGACCCAGTGATCCAGGAAACTAAAGCCCTCCCTCCTGCACCAACTCTTTAGCCACGCATTCATCTGCTCTATCCTCCTATTCCTATACTCACTAGCACGTGGCACCGGGAGTAATCCAGAGATTACAACCTTTGAGGTCCTGCTTTTTAATCTGTTACCTAACTCCCTAAATTCTTGTTGCAGGACCTCATCCCTCTTTCTACCTATGTCGTTGGTACCAATGTGAACCACGACCTCTGACTGTTTGCCCTCCCCCTTCAGAATGCCCTGCAGCCGTTCAGTGACATCCTTGACCCTGGCACCAGGGAAGCAACATACCATCCTGGAGTCACGTCTGCGGCTGCAGAAACGCCTGTCTGCACCCCTCACTATTGAATCTCCTACCACTATTGCCCTTCCACTCTTAATCCTCCCCCCTTGTGCAGCTGAGCCACCCAGTGCCATGAACTTGGCTCTGGCTGCACTCCCCAGAGGAACCGTCACTTTCACCACTTTCCAACACAGAAAAACGGTTGTTGAGTGAGATGCACTCTGGGGCTTTCCTGACTACCTGCCTGCCCCCCTTCTTGTGACTTTTGGATTCCCTTTTATGTTAGTATTGTGACCTCCAACTCTTAAAACCATGCTGATTATCTTGGATTAGCTCACACCCCTCAAGATACTCCCTTATATTATCCCTCATAATACTTTCAAATACTTACCCCAACATTGGAAATAAGGCTTATAGATCTGATTACCCAGTCTCTCCCAACTCACCGTCCAGTTTGGAATAAGGATCCACATCACTTGAAATTTGATCGACGGGAAAAACTAGCCTTCGAGAGTGGTTTTCGGTCAATCAGGATAATTTAGGAAGCATAACCTTATCAGAGCAACAGGTTACAATTCTGACATTTGGGGGGGGGGGGGGGGGGGGGGCGGTTGACCCAGGACATATGAAGCCCTCGACAAGTCTTTAGTGATCCTAGTAAGGAATCTTATTCATTGGATACAGACATAAACCACATCTACATCTACTTTTCATTATGCAATCAATTAACTTAACTATCAAATAGCAGAAATATTAGTCCAGTGACAAATTTATGAAAGGACTTTATAAGTTATACATACAACTTTTGTATTAAGGAGAGACTAAGGAATAATTAAACGTGAAAACTTATGAAATTCAAAATCACAAATGCAGATGTAGCCACATCGGGGACAATTTTAACCTAACTCGCCCATCGGGATCGGGTGAAACGCTGGTTAAAGACCCCACCAGATTTTACTCTCCATTGAAATCATTGGGCGGGGTTTAAAACTAGCGTTCCACCCAATCCTATGGGTTTCCTGCTCGGCAAGTTAGGTTAAAATTACCCCATTGTTTCACTTTCAATCACCGTCCAGAAAGTTATAAAAATTGAGAAAGAGAGTGAATATAGACATAACTAGCAAAAAATGGTGCACTGGCAAGGTGAGGAACACTATTAAAATCATTTGTAAAATGTTTTTGCTGCAACTAATGTACTGTAGTATGACATAGTTCCTTCTTTCCTTTCAGACTTAATTTCTATCCCCAATACTAATATTTTTTAGGCACAAAATATAGCCTTACATTGCTGTGTTCGGTTATTATTTAGATACTAGTGTGTAAAAAAAAAAGCAGCGACATAACCAATGGAACCAATTAGAGTACTTGAGCAACCCAGTATCATTTCTCCATGAAAACATTCAAAAATACAGAAGAGCAAGAAAACAGAATGAGGACAGAGTTAAGAAAACTAGAGAACACAGCAGTCCCGTAAAATTTCAAATCTGGGCTTGCAAAATCTGCAAATGTAAACAAATTGTTTAAAATACTATTTGTGGTGTGGACAATATATTTCATAAATGTATTGAAAATCATAAAAAATAGGTTGTTTTCTTCACCCCCAATCTATATACTTATTTTGTGGCTATCTCATCTGAACCAAAGGAACAGTGGTAAAGGACTCTCACTGAGCAAGACCCAGGTACAATTTAGTGGTTCTAGTAAACTAGTACTGGTGTCACTCACATTTCTCAAATACTTTCAACCGTAATACAAAATTACGATGGTCTCAACCTTAAGTTTGGTTTGGCTTTAATGTGCAGCTGCAAATACACTGGCTTTTACCTTTTACATATTTCAGTAAGCAGTTTACAGGTACTAAAAATTTACTAGTTCAAAGCTAATAAAAGTAGTATCTAAATACACTTACTAGACAAGAAGATATTCCTTTAACACCAATTTAAGTTGTCTTTTTCTTGTGGAGCATTACATCACAAATTCATTTTTCAAATGCATTGATCTGGCAGCAATAAAACCATGTCACACTGCAGCAGCACAAGTAATATTGGCGTTTTTTGGCTTGATTATCACCACGCCAATATTTACGTGCTGCTAAAGTGTAACTGGCATTTTCATTAAACGTGTCTACCTGAAGGTTTCTTGATTATGTAAGAAATGTCGATAAGTAAAACAGTTCATTGGATAGGAAACAATTTTCCTTCTGATTTAGCCTTAAAGCACTAAAGCAGCAAATAATGGTTTGAGTTATGAAAGCAGCCCTGCAAACCATGATGTGCTGCTACAGCAATTTAAGGCAACAGGAAAAACTCTTCTGGTTCATTTCTTCCACACATGTTTTTTTCCCTAAAAGAATACTTCCATTGAAATTAAATACAGTTCAAGGTAATCTTAAGAGACCTACCTGAAGAATCAAAAATCTGTTATGATCCAGATCAATTCCATGGCTGCGAAGCAACATTCCTACATCTTTGAATGTTGATTTCTTTCCATTAATATGGTAAACTGAAGAATTGTCCTTGTAGGCAGTTCTTGAAACGTAGAACTTGCTATTTGGAATAACTTCAAAATCATCACCCTCCTTTCATTAAAAGGATTTTTGAAAAATTGTTTAATAACTCAAAGCTACAGCATATAGTAATTTAAACAATTAGGCTTTTAGTTAGCTTATCGCAAAAACAAAAACCATTTCTCCTAATGATAATTATTACAAGTTTTAAAAAAATAATCTAAACGATTTTTTTTACATCTTTACACGGATTAAATCTATAAGAGTTAAACAATCAAATAAAAGTTACACCAGGTCCACAACAGTAAAGAGGATAGAGTAATTTCTATAGTTAACAAATTTTTAAATAAATTTTAAAATTGAAGTTTGCCATAGTACAGCTGATTACCATTTTAACTCACTTCTCAGCCATCTGTCATTTCACAACGTTCAACATCAGTGTATTGCATTTTGTATGGCCAATTTTATATATTTAAATACCAAGTCTCCGCCAAAAAATAATTTCTTATTCAGGAAGGGAAAAAACTGCCTGTACTGTCTTCTCTACTGCAGTTACTGGACTAGAAAGACATCAAATATCCATTTGTTGTTGTTACACAAAAATCACTGATCGTGTAGTCAAAGAATTAGTTTGTGGTTATACAAACTTTCCTTAATAAAAAGTATGTTTTGGCAAGAAAGTTTCACCATTGCTTCCTTCTATATTTTCTTCCAGTATGTCTTCCATTAATTCTATTTGACATAAAACACTGGAACATGAATACCTGGTTTATTTACTACCACATTTCAGTGCTCTTAGAAAGCATTTTGTAGACATTTACTGTATTTAACAAATGAACACTTATAAAACTTTATTGGTTTACACTAACATATTTCACCTATTAAGCCCACCTAAAATAGAAAAACAAAGCCTGTTTCTAAAAAGGAGTTCTGATTCTATAGTTTACTTACAGGCTTAAAAAGCCAACACAATTTCTTATTTACAATTTTTACTTCCAATACAACCAAAGCAGCAGGAAGTAAGGAAAAAAATAAGTGAACTAATCAATCATTTTAAAATTGTATTGTGGTCAAGATATTTGATCTGGGTAAATTAGAACATATAACATTTAAAATGATTGGAAATGAACAATTTATGAGTTGTTTTTTTTAAAAAGCATTTACCTTATCAATGATTTTTTGAAAGTGAACTTCCACAGTACAGCTCTGAATGTCTTTGTGCTCATCAGAATTGTGAATGAGTACAGACAATTTTTTGGAGCGAATTTTTTGGGCCCGGTACCCAAAAACAAACAGCATTGAGTCAATCACATTTGATTTCCCACTCCCATTTGGTCCAATAATACAAGAAAACCTCTGTACAAAAAAAAAGAAAAAAAATCTTATTTACAGAACACTGTAGATGTTTTAAAAATATTTTTTCTGGCCATTATTAATGTTATGCGCTATATTCTGAAGTTGTAGTCAGCATAAAGTGTGACGTGCAATACTCCCAGCTGTTCATTTACACCAACAGCTCCAAAACAGTTTCCTTATTTTTCAGCAGGATTTTTTAATTCTTAAACGTCATTGCATTTTTGTAAAAGTAAACTCACTTTAGTGTTAAGACAACACAAAAACAAACATTAAATCTCAAATTCATGTAAATTCTAAATTTAGGGGAACTGATCAAGCATTTTTCAGTTTCACATCTCCACCCAAAATGCTTCAAAACCAATAAAATTTCTCAGCCACAAGTAAAAATTAAGCACAGCATATTTCTTAAAATGAAGCTGGGCAACAGTACATTTTCTGAAATGTTTTACCTTGTGAAAAGGACCCAGAATTTGTTCGTGTGCATAGGATTTGAAATTTTGGTTCACTATATGAGTTATCATGAGGCGAGGAGCTCCAGGTTCATTGGTCATTGCTGGGGGTGGAGGAGGAGATATGGCAGCTAAAATTTCTTCCAAGCTTCGACTATCTATTGGTTCAACTGGTGATTCCGAGACAGCATCTAAACAGAAAAACAACAAATGAAAGACTATTCTACCAAGGAAAAGGGATGGGGAACAGTGGAATGTTTCACTTAGCATCAGCTTTGCACCACATTCTTTTAAAAGAAGCCACTTCAGAGTTTCTTAAATATCAATAAGTTGAATTTTTTTCGTATGAAAACACAATCACATCAGATACCATTTTGTCTTACTGTTAATACATAAAAGTCTAAAAAGTATAGGTATTCAACAATTACAACTTCAAAATTGTATGGTTAAAGATCTTCTTCAAAAACAGTCAACGCCAAAAGTATTTTGCTACCAGTTTTAAATGGATCAAAACATTTTCCATCAGGCAGGTATTTATATTTTTCTTAAAAATTACTCACACTACACTCTTGTTGAAAAAAATCAATATTCATAACCATGGGCAACAGAAAGATGAAGTACATTCAAGTTTTTTTCTAATTTAATAAACCAAGTAAATGTATGTTCAAAACCCACTGTGTGTTTGTGTGCGATGGGGGGGGGGGGGGGGAGGAGTGCAATACAGTATATTTTACATTTACAATAAAGTTCATGTTGATGCTCTGTTAAACACACTGCCACAGGACACATTACAGGAACTTTTCTTACATTCATGCAAAAAACCCTACCAACATAAAAATACTGTACGGCAATAATGGCTAGTAAGTATTCAACTTGCACCAGTTTAATGCTGCTATTGAATCTTGTACGTTTGCCAAATACTTGCTTTTTGAGCTACTGCAGCAACGATCTGTAAAAACTAATTTTAACCAATTTCTGACTTGAAACAAATTTTTAAAAACGAAAATAATTTTGCATATACATTCCTCTTCCTTTTAATTCTGAGTTAAAATTTCTACATCATCAACTCCCGAACGCAGTTTTGTATTCCAGACTACAGAAACTCAACCCCTCCCCCACAATTCATGTACTGTACAAAACGCGCAAAGGAAAAAAAAGGAACACAATGAAAAGAAAACTCAAACCCCATAGCGCATCAGCGTAAAGGGCAAAAAAAAGCTGTCAAGCAAAAAAGTCACCCATTACACGATTAAAAAGGGGCACAAACAAATTCATTTTAGGAAAAACTCTGGCTGTTACAACGCACACACACGTCCATGCTGAAAACCGTCATAAAATTTACAGTACAAACTTTCCAGGAACAAGTAATCTGTTGCAATTGTCAATGAAGCTATGGAGTTCAAATACTATCTTGACACAAACAGAAGTTAACGTTGGTTGCTTTCCTCACTCTACAAAATGAAACTGCATCCGTTAGCTCCAAGTAAAAATACACGAAGAACATTTACAACACGGTACCAAACTATTTCAAAGGAAAGGCAATGGAATCGGCAACCTGTTTAACCATCATTTAGGCGGCTAAATCCAATTTCAAAACGAATTACAAGACGATGGTAATCGGCAAATTTAATTGAATAAAAAAATTACAAGAAATGAAATCCGCTCATTTTCAACAGTACGAGTCTTAATTACAGGTAAAATTAACCATACACGAAGGAATTAAACAAGTTTACCTCTTCTAGTTTCATCTCCATTTGGTGCGGTTGCCTTTTGTTGGATATCCATTTCGTTGTCAGACTCATCCAGGGGCTCAGCTCCCCCCGGACCCAGTTTTGCGCTTGGCTTTGCAGTGGAAGACTTCAGTTTGGCAGGCATGGTTCAACCTAGACCAGGAATTGTTAAAACAAAAAAAGGGCATAATGCAAAACAAGTCATCCCTTCACTGCCATACAATTCCTTACCCTCCCAAAACACAAGCCCACTTCTACAGACATGGCTAAGATATAAAAAGTGAAAGGCATTTAAAAAAAAATCAGCTTCTGAAAAGAACCACTACTAATTCCAAATTTACCGCAACCCTACTCAGAGATTAGGAAAAGTTACTGTACTTTGCTGTAATCCAATGCCACATCATGACGTTACAAAAGCAGGGTCTAAAAAGTCAACTTTACAGTTTGCACAAAGGACAAAACTCACCAGAAAGGGCACATCATTTACTCAAAATTGACTTAACATTAAACAATTTTTGATCAAATGCAAAAAAAAATTCTGTACATAACGACGTATATTTCAGCCAGTCTACGTCACTCTAAGCTTAAATAGGCGCACGGATAGTCTTAAAAAAAACTAATTTTGACATGGTGCCTGCCCAATATTAATTTTTCGGTTGAAATGAACCGGTTTGAATTTACAGAGTGCACCAAAGACGAAAATAGTCGAAAGTTACAGTGCGGAGAAAAAAAACCCAGAAAAAAATAATAACTACTCCAAAATGAAAAATGATTAAAATTCTGACTTGGATAATAATCGTAGTTATTTAACGAGCGGGACGACGCTAACATATCTCAAAGTTTAATTTAATGCAATAAACCGAATTGAAAAAAAAATGCAGTTAGGAACCACTTCCCTGAAACAACATGTTTACAAATTTGTCATGCATCTCATCCCGCTAAAAAAAGATTTCATTTCCACTACATAAATACCTTTGAAATCAATCCGAATCCCGATTTTCCAACGCAAAATGATTACTAATTTTTTTTGAAATTTTTTAGGAATATTTTTGGATCACTTTCACACACGGAAAATAAAAAATAAAGGAATAAATTCAAGAAAAATTCGAGCGCTCACCTCCGTCCCAGTCGAAAATGGCGCCGAAAACTAAACTTGACTGAAATTCGTTGAGGGACAAAGCATTGTGGGTAAGCCGGTTTGAAAAAATGGGGCCAATGCCAATTTTTAAAAATTTAAAACTAAAATTTAATATCGCGGCACATCTATTTACCTTAAAGAATTTCCGGCAAACTGGTGTAGGTCAAATTTAAAAAAATTGCGCATTTGTTTTCTGTTGCGGTTGCTGTGTCGGTTGCCAAGAAGCAGCGCGCGGCGATACCGCGAGGAAACGCGAGATTAGTGCGCATTTGGAATTTTAACTGAATTGGGAGAGGTGGTTGAGCAAATTACAGGCGTTGTGAGCTTTTGCCTTTTGGAGGTAAAGTAACAGCCTTTGACTGCGGACTCATGTTATCCATCTCGTGTAGAACCCCCAATCGTTTTATGTTAAATTATAATTACGAGTTTTGTAAGAATAAGGCTTTAAGATTCTGGTTTGAAATGAAATGGCATCTTGGCCCATTATTGCTACTAGGGCAAACAATTGTTGCCAGGTTATGTGTTAAGCGCATCGGGGAACCCATTTGGCCCATTCAGCTCATTCCGACCACAACCTCAGAGCTGTCAGCATCGGGAAATGTTTATGGTCACCAGAAGAGACCTATTACAGGTCCATGTTAAACACATGGAGCTGTTTGTGCTTTCAAGAGTGAGATACAGCAAAATCGGTCATAATGTTTTAACCAAAATAAACTACTCCCTTCTAAATGGGTGAACTATGGCAGGACTGATAACTTGCCCTGTGATAGAGGTGCCCAAACTACAGTTCGTGAACCTCGGCAATGCAACTCAGAAAATCAAGGTGCTCAGTTCTATTTGTGTTTATATTTCTTACTGTTTAAATTTTGGGGGTTTAGAGAAGACTGTTCTTAGCCATGTTGCCTAATAAATGTTAAATTAGAACACCAAGGTTCGTAGCTGCAGTATGCAAATTAATAAAAATATTCATTTATAAATGGTCTAAGAGGCTTGCGTTTAAGCAGCTCACGAAATTAAAGTTTGGATGCGGTATGCCTTCAATTCAGATACACAAATTAATTTATATTATTGCATGTCAAATTTATATATTTGCTGTAACGTATTATGCTGGGGAAAACAATTACTCTGTGATGTGTACACTTTTGATATGTATTGAAAGTCTAATGGTAATGTGTTTAATCATAATGCTTTGACTGCTTGATAAAATGTTTAAATTAATTTTCAAATGTAAGTTTATTAATATTCAGCAAGGATGCGCAACTGATAATGTTTCTGTCAATCTGGCAGCCACTGAAGACGTTGCAGTTAGTGGGATTGACAACTGTTTTTGGAGTTAATTTAATCATTGCGTCTAACTCAATTTCTAAAGAATGAGGCTGAAGACATCGCTTTTGAAAGAACCAAAACATATCCTTTTAATTAATTCATTTTTTGGTTTTGTAATAGGTATTGGGTTACAAACAAAAAAGAAATGATAACCATCTTTTTAAATTGAAAGAATGTATAGCTTTAAATTAATATCAGTAAATTATTTACTCATGTTTGAAATTTGAGATGTAGTACGACACGAGTGTTCTAGACTATTGTCAAAGCAGATTTATAATTTTCATCTATGCATGTATTAGATTTTTTTTTTAATTGGTTACCTTATCTAGAGGAAAAAATAGGACAATTTGGGTTGATTCTCTTTCCAATTTGATAATACTAAAATAAATAAAACATCACAATAATTCTCCACCTGAAATGTATTCTGACCCTATCCAAATGGTTTATAACAGAGTTAAGCATATTGTACAGAACAGTGCCAAATATATATGAAGTAAAAGCATGGGGATGCTACTGTGCAAAAGATAGTCTTATTAATATAATTTTACATTGTTGGTCATAAAATTAGGCCATTTACTAGTCAACTTTGATATTCACCAGTCAACTTATTAAATAGAATGTTGCTGTAACAAAACATTCATTCTGACAGCTATAACATAAATTGTCAGAGATGCGAGACCACCATTCATCCAGTTGAAGCTCACTCCAAGCATAGTAGCTGTTCCATAATAATGGGATCTAATTGTGTTTTAGATAGCCTGAGTGTTTCGCCTATGTTATTACACTTTTGAGTAAAATAAAAATAGCTGATAGCTGTTCTAAATTTACTTTTTCACTAGTTCTATTCAGTTCCTCTGGTTCTACTTAATTGACCTACTTTGAAGTAATAATCTGCATTACAGCACCATTAACTCTGCAATATGTTAAAAATCTTGAATCTGAATGCACTTGATGTCTACAAAACCTTACTTTCCATTGTCATGTTTTTGCCACACTTTTGTGTCAATTGTTTTCAATTATAAATTTCTATGTCCGCACTTCTAGTAGAAGCTGCCAATGTAAACTTGTCGCATTGTAATTGCACCCTGCTGTCATTGTTGGCGGTGTAACAATGACTTAGATGAAGGAATAGAGAGCCGTATATCCAAATTTGCTGACAACACTAAGTTAGATGGCACAGCAAGTGGTGTCGATGGGAGCAGAAAGTTGCGAAGAGACATTGATAGATTAAGCAAGTGGGCCAAACTGTGGCAGATGGAGTTCAATGTGGGGAAGTGTGAGGTTAGCCACTTTGGACCTAAGAAAGACAGATCAGAGTATATTCTCAATGGCGAGAAGCTAGGAACTGTAGAGGAGCAGAGAGATTTAGGGGCCCAAGTACAGAAATCACTAAAAGCTAGTGGACAGGTACAAAAGATAAGTAAAAAGGCTAATGGAATGTTAGTCTTTATCTTAAGAGGGCTGAATACAGAAGAGTGGAAGTTATACTACAGTTGTATAAACCTCTGGTTAGACTGCATCTTGAGTACTGCATCCAGTTCTGGGCACCACACCTCAGGAACAACAACAACTTGTACTTATATAGCACCTTTAACATAGTAAAACGTCCCAAGGCTCTTCACAGGAGTATTAAAAGACAAAAAATTTGACACCGAGCCACATAAGGAGAAATTCGGGCAGGTGACCAAAAGCTTGGTCAAAGAGGTAGGGTATAAGGAGCATCTTAAAGGAGGAAAGAGAGGCAGTGAGGCAGAGAGGTTTAGGCAGGGAATTCCTGAGCTTAGGGCCTAGGCAACAGAAGGCAAGGCCACCAATGGTTGAGCGATTATAATCAGGGATGCTTAAGAGGGCAGAATTGGAGGAGCGCAGATATCTCAGGGGTGGGGGCTGAAGGAGAATACAGAGCTAGGGAGGGGCGAGGCCATGGAGGGATTTGAAAACAAGGATGAGAATTTTGAAATTGAGGCGTTGCTTAACCGGGCGCCAATGTAGGTCAGCGAGCACAGGGGTGATGGGTGAACGACGTCTGCCCTTGTTGACAGTAGGCTCCCGAAGTATGGAAAGTGGTCCACGTTGTCCAAGGCCTCGTCATGGATTTTGATAATCGGGGAGCAGCATCCGGGAAGGCGCCGAACACCTCGAGTCTCTTCGCCGGGAGCAAGCGGAAGCCAAGCGCAAACAGCGGAAGGAGCGCAAGTCAACCCAAGCACCCCCACCCGCCCCTTCAACCACCGTCTGCCCCACCTGTGACAGAGACTGTAGGTCCCGCATTGGACTCATCAGTCACCTGAGAACTCATTTTTAGCGTAGAAGCAAGTCATCCTCGGTTCCGTGGGACTGCCTAAGAAGAAGAAGAAGAAGAAGAGAAGATGGGTGAACGGGACTTGGTGCAAGTTAGGACACGGGCAGCCGAGTTTTGGATGACTTCAAGTTTATGTAGGGTAGAATGTGGGAGGCCAGCCAGAAGTACGTTGGAATAGTCAAGTCTCGAGTTAACAAAGGCATGGATGAGGGTTTCAGCTGAGGCAAGGGCGGAGACGGGCGATGTTACGAAGGTGGAAATAGGTGGTCTTAGTTATGCTGTGGATATGTGGTCGGAAGCTCATTTCAGGGTCAAATATGACACCAAGGTTGCGAACAGTGTGGTTCAGCCTCAGACATTAGGGAGAGGGATGGAGTCAGTGGCTAGGGAACGGAGTTTGTGGCGGGCATCGAAAACAGTGGCTTCGGTCTTCCCAATATTTAATTGGAGAAAATGTCTGCTCATCCAGAACTGGATGTCTGACAAACAGTCTGACAATTTAGAGACTGTGGAGGGGTGCAGTGCAGATTCATCAGAATGATACTGGGGCTAAAAGGGTTAAATTATGAGGGCAGGTTGCATAGACAAGGCTTGTATTCCCTTGAGCATAGAAGATTAAGGGGTGATCTAATTGAGGTGATTAAGATGATTAAAGAATTTGATAAGGTGGAGAGAAACTATTTCCTCTGGTGAGGGGTCTAGAACAAGATTCTGAGGGGGATTGACGGTAGATGCTGAGAGGTTGTTTGCCCTGGCTGGAAAGTTTAGAACTAGGGGGCATAGTTTCAGGATAAGGGGTCGACCATTTAGGACTGAGATGAGGAGGAATTTCCTCACTCAGAGGGTTGTGAATCTTTGGAATTCTCTGCCCCAAAGGGCAGTGGATGCTGAATCATTGAGTATATTCAAGACTGAGATAGATAGATTTTTAGACTCTAGGGGAATCAAGGGATATGGAGATCGGGCGGGAAAGTGGAGTTGAGGTCAAAGATCAGCCGTGATCTTATTGAATGATGGAGCAGGTTTGAGGGGCCTTGTTGCCAACTCCTGCTCCTAATTCTTATGTTAACAAGTGGCATAATCTTAAAATTAGAGCTTGGGCCATTCAAGAGTGAAATCAGGAACCATTTTTTTCACACACTGTTGTGGAAATAGAACTCTCTCCCCAAAAAGCTCTTGCGGCTAGGTCAATTAAAAATGTCAAAACTCCGATTGATAAATGTTTATTAGGTAAGGGTATTAAGGGACCAAGATGGGCAAGTCTGTCCAGATCCAGAATGGTGCGAAGGAAACAAACCGCTGTACTGGGTGGTAGGACAGAGTGCAGAGAGATTGTGTTTTTATGTTAGATGACCCATTGGAGTAGGTTAGATTACGTGTGCTCTTTATTTTTATAATGGTACGCAAACAGAAGTTGTTGCAGGAAAGTGGAGTTGAGGCCAAGACCAGATCAGCCATGATCTTATTGAATGGCGGAGCAGGCTCGAGGGGCCAAATGGCCGACTCCTGCTCCTATTTCTTATGTTCTTATGTTACCTATTGTATCAAGTGATTCTGATCAATCTCATTCTTATGTGCATACTGCTTACAATTCAAATGAAGCTTCTCTTCACCTAGTGTTAATTTGGTCTGCCTTCAGAGAGATTAAAGGAGTGCATGTGCATAAGACACAGAGATCCAGTCCAGAACATAAGTGAGTTTCATTGTTATACTCCCGGGTCGTCGTCTTCTTCTTCTTCTTAGGCAGCCCCTCGGAACCGAGGATGACTTGCTTCCACACTAAAAATGAGTTCTCAGGTGACTGATGAGTCCAATGCGGGACCGACCGTCTCTGTCACAGGTGGGGCAGACGGTGGTTGAAGGGGCGGGTGGGTGGGGTGCTTGGTTTGACTTGCGCTGCCTGCGCTTGGCTTCCGCTTGCTCCCAGCGAAGAGACTCGAGGTGTTCGGCGCCTTCCCGGATGCTTCTCCTCCACTTTGTGCGGTCTTGGGCCAGGGATTCCCAGGTGCCAGTGGGGATGTTGCACTTTTTCAAGGAGGCTTTAAGGGTGTCCTTGAAGCGTTTCCTCTGCCCACCTGGGGCTCTCCTGCCGTGTCGGAGCTCCGAGTAGAGCGCTTGTTTTGGGAGTCTCGTATCAGGCATGCGGACGATGTGACCTATCCATCGGAGCTGATCGAGCGTGGTCAAAGCTTCGATGCTGGGGCAGTTGGGCTGCGCGAGAACACTGACGTTGGTGCACCTAGCCTGCCAATGGATTTGCAGGATCTTGCGAAGGCAGCGTTGGCGGTACCTCTCCAGTGCTTTGAGGTGCCTGCTGTACATGGTCCATGTCTCTGAGGCATACATCAGGGCGGGTATCACTGCTGCTCTGTAGACCATGAGCTTAGTGCTGGGTTTGAGGTCCTGGTCGTCAAACACTCTCTTCCTCAGGCGACTGAAGGCTGCACTGGCACACTGAAGGCGGTGTTGGGCTTTGTCTTTGACGTCTGCCCTTGTTGACGGTAGGCTCCCGAGGTATGGAAAGTGGTCCACGTTGTCCAAGGCCTCGTCGTGGATTTTGATAATCGGGGGGCAGTACTGTGTGGTGGGGGCAGGTTGGTAGAGGACCTTTGTCTTACGGATGTTTAGTGTAAGGCCCATGCTCTCACACGCTTCGGTGAAGGTGTTGACGATAGTTTGGAGTTCGGCCTCCGAGTGAGCGCAGACGCAAGCATCGTCTGCATACTGTAATTCGACGACAGAGGATGGGACGACCTTGGATCTGGACTGGAGGCGACGGAGGTTGAACAGTTTCCCGTTTGTTCTGTAAATTAGCTCCACTCCAGCAGGGAGCTTATTGAGGGTGAGATGGAGCATTGCAGCAAGGAAGATCGAGAAGAGCGTTGGTGCGATGACACAGCGTTGCTTGAGCCCGGTCCGTACATGAATTGGATCTGTGGTGAAACCGCTGGTCAGGATCACGGCTTGCATGTCGTGAAGCAGGCGGAGGATGGTGACAAACTTTTGAGAGCAGCCAAATTTGAGGAGGACACTCCATAATCCCTCATGGTTGACCGTGTCGAAGGTCTTTGTGAGATCAAAGAAGGCCATGTACAGCGGTTGGTGCTGTTCCCTGCATTTCTCTTGTAATTGACGCGCGGTGAAGATCATGTCCAATGTGCCCCTTAGTGGGCGGAATCCGCGTTGCGACACTGGGAGGAGTTCTTCGGCAACTGGGAGAAGGCGATTGAGGAGGATTCTTGCGATGACTTTCCCTGTGGCAGACAGCAGGGAAACTCCTCTGTAATTACCGCAATCTGACTTGTCACCTTTCTTAGAGACGCCGTAATTAACATAAGAAATAGGAGCAGGAATAGGCCACTTGGCCCCTCGAGCCTGCTCCGCCATTCAATAAGATCATGGCTGATCTTGGGCTCAAAGCCACTTCCCAGCCCGCTCCCCATAACCCTTCACTCCCTTATCTTGTAAAAATTTGTCTATTTCCACTTTAAATGTATTTAATGACCCAGCCTCCACAGCTCTCTGGGGCAGAGAATTGCACAAATTTACAACCCTCTGAGAGAAGTAGTTCCTCCTCATCTCAGTTCTAAAAGGGCGACCCTTTATTCTGAGACTGTGCCCCCGAGTTCTAGATTTCCCCATGAGGGGAAACATCCTCTCTGCATCTACCCTGTCAAGCCCCCTCAGTATTTTATATGTTTCGATAAGATCACCTCTCATTCTTCTAAATTCCAATGAGTATAGGCCCAGCCTGCTCAACCTTTCCTCATAAGTCAATCCCCTCATCTCTGGAATTAACCTAGTGAATTGTCTCTGAACTGCCTCCAATGCAAGTATATCCTTCCTTAAATAAGGAGACCAAAACTGTACGCAGTACTCGAGGTGTGGTCTCACCAATACCTTGTACAGTTGTAGCAGGACTTCCCTGCTTTTATACTCCAACCCCCTTGAAATAAAGGCCAACATTCCATTTGCCTTTTTGATTACTTGCTGTACCTGCATGCTAACTTTTTGTGTTTCATGCACAAGGACCCACAGGTCCCTCTGAACTGTAGCATTTTGTAATCTCTCTCCATTTAAATAATAGTTTGCTTTTTTATTTTTCCTGCCAAAGTGGATAACCTCGCACTTTCCCACATTATACTCCATCTGCCAAATGTTTGCCCACTCACTTAGCCTGTCTATATCTCTTTGCAGATTCTTTGAGTCCTCAGCACAACTTGCTTTCCCACCCATCTTTGTATCATCCGCAAACCTGGCTACAGTACACTCGATCCCTTCATCCAAGTCATTAATGTAGATTGTAAATAGTTGGGGCCCCAGCACCGATCCTTGTGGCACCCCACTAGTTACCGTTTGCCAACCAGAAAATGACCCATTTATCCTGACTCTCTGCTTTCCGTTAGTTAGCCAATTCTCTATCCATGCTAATATATTACCCCCAACTCCGTGAGCTCTTACCTTATGCAGTAACCTTTTATGTGGCACCTTATCGAATGCCTTCTGGAAATCCAAATACACCACATCCACTGGCTCACCCTTGTCCACCCTGCTTGTTACATCCTCAAAGAACTCCAGCAAATTTGCCAAACATGCTTTCCCTTTCCTAAAACCATGCTGACTCTGTTTGACTGCAGTATGTTTTTCTAAATGCCCTGCTACTGCTTCCTTAATGAAGGACTCCAGCATTTTCCCAACGACAGATGTTAGGCTAACTGGTCTATAGTTTCCTGCTTTCTGTCTCCCTCCTTTCTTAAATAGGGGTGTTACATTAGCGGTTTTCCAATCCGCTGGGACCTCTCCAGAGTCCAGGGAATTTTGGTATATTGCAACCAATGCATCCACTATCTCTGCAGCCACTTCTTTTAAGACCCTGGGATGTAGGCCATCTGGTCCAGGGGACTTGTCGTCTTTTTGTCCCATTATTTTACAGAGTACTATTTTCTTAGTGATAGTGATTGTCTTTCGTTCCCCACTCCCTGTGGCCCCTTGATTATCTATTATTGGGATGTTGTTAGTGTCTTCTTCTACAGTGAAGACAGATGCAAAATATTTGTTCAGAGTCTCTGCTATTTCCCCGTTCCCCATTATTAATTCCCCAGTCTCATCCTCCAAGGGACCAACGTTTACTTTAGCTACCCTCTTCCTTTTTATATACCTGTAGAAGCTCTTACTATCTGTTTTAATGTTTCTTGCCAGCTGACTCTCATAATTCACCTTCTCTTTATTTTTTTAGTCATCCTTTGCTGGTTTTTAAAAATTTCCCAATCCTCTGGTTTCCCACCAATCTTGGCAACATTGTATGCCTTCATTTTCAATTTGATACCATCCTTTACTTCCTTAGTTAGCCATGGATGGTGCTCCCTTCTCTTAAAATCTTTCTTTCTCACTGGAATATATTTTTGTTGAGAGTTATGAAATATCTCCTTAAATGTCCGCCACTGCATTTCAACTTCCTTACCCTTTAATTTGTTTTTCCAGTCCACTTTAGCCAGTTCTGCCCTCATGCCATTATAATTGCCTTTGTTTAAGATCAGGACATTGGTTTGGGATACAACTTTTTTACCCTCCAACTGAATTTGAAATTCAACCATGCTATGATCACTCTATCCTAGAGGATCCTTTACTATGAGATCATTTATTAATTCTGTCTCATTACATAGTACCAGATCCAAGATAGCCTGCTCCCTGGTTGGTTCCATTACATACTGTTCTAGGAAAACATCCCGGATGCACTCTATGAACTCCTCCTCCAGGCTACCATGGCCAATTTGATTTGTCCAATCAATATGGAGATTAAAATCACCCATGATTATTACCGTACCTTTTTTACAGGCCTCCATTATTTGTTGATTTATACTCTGTCCAACAGCATTGCTACTGTTCGGGGGCCTGTAGACTACGCCCACAAGAGACTTTTTCCCCTTATTATTTTTATCTCCACCCAAACCGATTCTACATCTTGATCTTCCGAGCCAATATCACTTCTCACCACTGCAGTGATCCCATCTTTTACCAACAAAGCCACCCCACCTCCCTTTCCTTTCTTTCTATCCTTCCGAATTATCATATACCCATGAATATTCAGTTCCCAGCCCTGGTTGCCTTGCAACCACGTCTCTGTAATGGCGATCAGATCATACCCATTTGTATCTATTTGTGCCGTCAACTCATTTATCTTGTTACGAATGCCGCGTGCATTCAGATATAGAGCTTTTAACTTTGTCTTTTTACCATTTTTCCTTGTTTTGGCCTTTTTTTCTGTTACACTCTTATTATTAAACATTCTGTCCCTTCCTGTCACACTCTGGTTATTATTTCCCCCATCGCTATCCTGCTCTATTGTTTTCTCATTTCTCATTGACTTTTTATTTTCCCGCTCACCTGGATCCTCCCCCCAACTATTTAGTTTAAAGCCCTCTCTACAGCCCTAGTTATTCGATTTGCCAGGACTCTAGCCCCAGCATGGTTCAAGTGAAGCCCGTCCAAACGGAACAGCTCCCTCTTATCCCAGTACTGGTGCCAGTGCCCCACAAATCGAAACCCATTTCTCCCACACCAGTCTTTGAGCCACCCGTTCATTTCTCTGATCTTATTTACCCTATGCAAATTTGCTCGTGGCTCGGGTAGTAATCCAGAGATTATTACCTTTTGTGGTTCTGCTTTTTAATTTAGCCCCTAGCTGCTCATACTCTCTCAGCAGAACCTCTTTCTTTGTCCTACCTATGTCATTGGTACCTACGTGGACCATGACAACTGGATCTTCCCCCTCCCACTCCAAGTTTCTCTCCAGCCCAAAGGAGATGTCCTTAACCCTGGCACCGGGCAGGCAACACAGCCTTCGGGACTCACGCTCTCGGCTGCAGAGAACAGTATCTATCCCCCTCACTATACTGTCCCCAATCACTACAACATTTATTTTTGCTCCCCCCACTTGAATGGCTCCCAGTACCACGGTGCTGTGGTCAGTTTGCTCATCCTCCCTGCAGTCCATGGCCTCGTCCACACTGGGAGCAAGAATCTCGTACCTGTTGGACAAGGCCAAGGGCTGAGGATCCTCCACCACTACCTCCTGGATCCCAATACCTGCTTCGCTTGTAGTCACACCCTCCTGTCCCTGACCATGGGCCAAATTGTAAATAATTATTCTAGTGGGTGTGACTGCCTCCCCCTCCCTAATGTGTCGCAGTGTCTGAAGCTCGGACTCCAGCTCATCAACTCTGAGCTGAAGTTCCTCGAGCAGCCAACATTTGCTGCAGATGTGGTCGCCCTGTACCTCAATGGTGTCCACCAGCTCCCACATGCAACAACAACACATTGCCTGGTCTCCCATCTCAATGAATTAATTAGGTTTTAAATTTGGAACACTTATATCTTTTTTAATCTACACCAAGGCACTTAAATTTAGACTCTCAAGTTTGGGAAAAAAAGCGAGAAATTCTTACCTGCTTTCTGGTGACTTCATACTTTGATGACTTTTTACTTATTTACACTCACCGGCCTTTTGTATCTCAGCAGGCTCCCGCTGCTTTTGAACTCTCCCGGGTTTTGGCGCTCTCGCTCCGCTCCCGCTGCTTTTGAACTCTCCCGGGTTTTGGCGCTCCCGCTGCTTTTGAACTCTCCCGGGTTTTGGCGCTCCCGCTGCTTTTGAACTCTCCCGGGTTTTGGCGCTCCCGCTGCTTTTGAACTCTCCCGGGTTTTGGCGCTCCCGCTGCTTTTGAACTCTCCCGGGTTTTGGCGCTCCCGCTGCTTTTGAACTCTCCCGGGTTTTGGCGCTCCCGCTGCTTTTGAACTCTCCCGGGTTTTGGCGCTCCCGCTGCTTTTGAACTCTCCCGGGTTTTGGCGCTCCCGCTGCTTTTGAACTCTCCCGGGTTTTGGCGCTCCCGCTGCTTTTGAACTCTCCCGGGTTTTGGCGCTCCCGCTGCTTTTGAACTCTCCCGGGTTTTGGCGCTCCCGCTGCTTTTGAACTCTCCCGGGTTTTGGCGCTCCCGCTGCTTTTGAACTCTCCCGGGTTTTGGCGCTCCCGCTGCTTTTGAACTCTCCCGGGTTTTGGCGCTCTCGCTCTGCACCCGCTGCTTTTGAACTCTCCCGGGTTTTGGCGCTCTCGCTCTGCTCCCGCTCTGCTCCCGCTGCTTTTGAACTCTCCCGGGTTTTGGCGCTCTCGCTCCGCTCCCGCTACTTTTGAACTCTCCCGGGTTTTGGCGCTCCCGCTGCTTTTGAACTCTCCCGGGTTTTGGCGCTCCCGCTGCTTTTGAACTCTCCTGGGTTTTGGTGCTCTCGCTCCGCTCCCGCTGCTATTGAACTCTCCCAGGTTTTGGCGCTCTCGCTCCGCTCCCGCTACTTTTGAACTCTCCCGGGTTTTGGCGCTCTTGATCCGCTCCCACTGCTTTTGAACTCTCCCGGGTTTTTAATTGTGACCATCTTTGAGATCCCCTGGCATGCTCTCCTCCTTCCAGATAAGAGAAATGAATTTGCGCCAGTAGTGCTTCTCCGCCATGCTTTAGTGCCTTGGCAGGGATTCCATCTGCTCCTGAGGCCTTGTTGTTCTTCAGTTGTCGGATGGCCTTTTCAACCTCATGCTGGGCTGGGGTTGTGCTGCGATGGTGGCGGGTAGCATGCTGTGGGATGGAGTTGAGGACACTCGCGTCAAAGACAGAGTCTCAGTTAAGGAGATCTTCGAAGTGCTCCTTCCAGCGGGCACTGACTGCCTCTCTGATGAGTCCCTCTCCGTTCTTGGCCCGCAGTGGGGTCGGACCTTGGGTGCTTGGGCCGTAGATGGTCTTGAATGCGCTAAAGAATCCATGCACAGAACAAAAAAAAAGAATCCATGCACAGAACCAAAAAAAAAGAATCCATGCACGTCGTGGTTGTCGGCTAGCTGCTGGATCTCCTGCGCTTTCTCCACCCACCATCTGTTCTTTAGGTCGCGAGTTTTTTGTTGGACCTTGTCCTTCAGGCATCTGTAGAGCTGCTTTCTTGCTCTCAAGTTGTGTTGCTGTTTCCAGATCAGGAATGCCTTGCGCTTGCGGCTTATTAGCTCCTGGATCTCCTGGTCGTTCTTGTCGAACCAGTCTTGCTTTTTCCTGCTCGAGTGACCGAGCGTCTCTTCACGGGGCTGATTATGGAGGCCTTGAGTGCAGACCAGGCGCTGTGGACACTCTGTGTCTTTGCATCACTGGGAGTCGTCAGGTTGTTTGTGAGGCGCAGGCTGAATAGGTCTTTCTTAGCGGGGTCTTTGAGTGCTCCAGCGTTGATTTTCCTGCGGCATTGTTTCTGATGCCGCCACTGTTTTGGGGCAAGGTTGATGGAGATGACAGAGCGGATTCAGTCTGTCCTGTCATGGCGCTGGTGATACGGACGTCCTTGCGGTCCTTCGCTCGGACGATGACGTAGTCCAGCAGATGCCAGTGCTTGGAGTGAGGGTGCTGCCATGAAGCCTTGTACTTGTCTCTCTGAAGGAACAAGGTGTTGGTTATGACAAGGCCATGTTCTGAGCATTTCGACAGGAGGAGGGTACTGTTGGAGTTGGCTTTCCCTACCCCCTCTCTGCCGATCACACCTCCCCAGAGGTCTGTGTCCTTTCCAACTCTGGCGTTAAAGTCACCAAGGAGGATCAGCTTGTCGCTCGTTGGGACTCGAGACAGGGATTGTTCGAGGCTGGAGTATAATTCCTCTTTGGTCTCGTCTGTGGCTTCCAGTGTTGGGGCGTACGCACTGATGACCTTAGCACACTGGTTCCGGGCTAGGGTGAGCCGAAGAGTCATGAGGCGTTTGTTTATACTGCTAGGAGAGTCTCTGAGACGCCCAACTAGTTCATTTTTTATGGCAAAGCCTACCCCATGGAGGCGACGTTCTTCTTCAGGTTTGCCTTTCCAGAAGAAGGTGTAGCCACCGCCTTGCTCCTTGAGCTGGCCTTCCCCTGCCCGCCGGGTCTCACTTAGGGTGGCGATGTCAATGTCGAAACGTCTGAGCTCCCGGGCAACGATAGCAGTACGGCGTTCCAGTCTGTCACTGTTGGGGTTGTCCATGAGGGTCCTGACGTTCCAGGTCCTGAACTTCATTTTAAAGTGTGGAAGATGCCTGTGCATGAATTCTTTTAACGTGGGGTGGCCGTTGCACACCAGCTACCACACGGGCTTGACAGAGCAGGGTCTTGGTCCAATGGCAAGGGGATCCAAGACGATTGGAGACCAGGTTCTGCTACAACGGCCTAGCACACACACACACACACACAAACGTACTCCTACTGTCCTCCTCCCTCCTTCCCGCAGATCCTCTCTGCCTTGGTTTCGTAGGATGCATTGTGGTCCTCCTGACCTCGCTGTTGGCCCATGCCGCACCTTCCCTGGGCCCCGACCCCGCTGCTGGTCCACGCTGCGCCACTCCTGGGCCTTGACCTCGCTGCTGGGCTCGTCCTCGCTCCTGGGTCCCGGCCTCGGACATGAATGATGTTGTCTCTCACAGGATAAAATTAGCACTGATATGCTCGCAATCCCTGGCCCTGAGCTCCACTCGCGATCCACTGGTCACTAGATCACTAGTCCAGTGGAGAAGCGTAGTCTTGACGGCAGAGAGGTCTGGGAATTTGGGAGCTAAGATTAAGTGAAGAGCCAGTGCTCACTGATGACAACAAAGAACAGGCGTGGTCGGGTGATGGGCAGTGGGCTCAGGTAATTTTAACCTTGCAGTTAGGGATAAAATGCCCCCACTATTGGAGCCAGGGAAAGTTAAACAGCAGAAGAGAGGAGACTGAGGGAGAAAGAGCAAAGGATGGCAAAGGATCTCCCTAGGGAGCTGCCAGCCCAGGAGCCATCTTTTTTTTTTTACCACACTAGTAGATATAGGGTAGTGGGTGTCAACTTCCATAAGAAGTTGGCAACCAGACTGCTTAAGGAACTGGCTGATACCACTGAATTTGAGTAGATATCTGCGGCAGACCCAAATTTGTAACACCCCTTCAAGTCTACACTTTTCCAAAATAAAAAGCCCCAGATCTTTGAGCCTATCCTGATAACTAAGGGTCCTTAGATTATATATTAATGAGTAGCCCTCCTCAACCTCTTCCGGGGCCTCTATTTCCCACCATGTGAGGTGACCAAATCTGGACACAGTATTCTAGAAGTACCCAGCCCAAGGTCTTGTAAAAGGAAAGGATTATAATTCCAGTATTGTATTTAGTTGCCCTAACATTCTATTTGCTTTCGCAACTGTATTGTGATTCATTCATGAGCTACAATCCCAAGGTCCTTCTTCTTTGCAGCCTTGAGTATACAACCCTCCATGATATATTCATTCCTGGAATTGTCCAAACATCTTGCTGCACTTGTCTATATTGAAAGATATCTGCCAGATATGGGTCTATTCACCCATTGTGTCTAGGTTTGCCTGCAAACAATTTTCGCACATATCTTCATGTCAGCACAAAGTTATGGATTGTTGCCTGTTGTCTTTATCCAGATCATTAATAAAGATGGTGAAGAGCAATGGACCTAACCCTGATCCTAGTGACTTCACAAGTGTCCAGCCCCCATGCAGAACTGCTACCATTAATAACTATCCTCTGTCTACACAAATAAAACCAATTCTTTATCCAGTCTAAGATCTGCCCACCATTCCATAAGATGCAACCTGACCTACCAGCCTTTTGTGCGGCACTTTATCAAAGGCTCTTTGAAAATCCAGATACACAATATCCATCATTCAGCAACTTTGTAACCTCCTCAAATAATTCAATCAAGTTGGTAAGAGAGGAAATATGCTACAATCACCGAATAGCCCCTTCTCTTTCAAGAGGAACATGCATCTCATTTCCAATAATCACTTTTAGAAACTTGCCTACAGCTGAAGTTAAACTAATGGACCTGCAGCTTACTGGTTCTGACTTTACAGCACATTGCATGCTTAGGTGCAGATTTAGCGTGGTTAATATAGGAATTTAAAAAAAAAAATCTCCATTACATATATGGCAGATAGATTTTAGATTTCAATTTTTTCACTTCATTTTCTCACATTCTGAAGCTTTATTGGGGTAAGATTCCACAGATAACAATTTCCATCTGGTAGTGACTATAATTCATGTGTGAGTCTGGACAGTGGGTGTTGGTAGGCTATCTAACTGTGGAAGATGTCACAGCCAAGCTTGAACCAATCCTTTGCCAACAAAAATGGGAACCCTGACCAGTTTTCCCCTCCCTAACCTAGGTGCTGTGGTCAATTGTAGTGCCCCTATTGCTGCCCCAGCTCAGGTTGACTAACTTAGAGTGATGCATTTATAAATAAATAATTACCTTCCAATAAAATACACTGCTAACTTTTTTCAGCAAATATTATATTTGTTAAACTGTGACTATATGCTCGTGGTGCCTGTGTACATTTTCAATTTTGTATTGACTATTCTGTAGCAGTTTTAGAAATATTTGTCAAAATCTAATTCCTCCCTTCCCCTTTTCAACTAAAAATGTGCAGTGAAAATATTAGCAGGCAGTTACAACTTAAAAATTGCAGGTGGATGAAGGATCTCATAATGGGTATGAAGAGACATGGTTAAAATCAAGTGCAGGCAAGATATTTACATATCTGTTTTTATAATATAAATACAATGGACTAGATTTCAGGTTATTTGTTTTGGATTTACTTTGAATATTACTTTTGAATGTCTCTGGATGCTGCCATTTGGATTCTAGAACACCAATTAAATTCAATTTGGGGTTTAAGCAAAGCTCCTCCCATTGTGTACTAAAGCTTTCTAGTGGCATACTGTGTCAAAAATGATAGCAGTCAGAGGAATAGTTCCATGCCTACAATGTCATTAGAAATAAAAAAAAAACCTTCAAACATGTGGAATAGCCCTAACTGTGGGACAACCTCTGTTAATTTAAATTTGGTTTACTGTTTGTTTCAAAATTGGATTTAGATTTTTTAATGCAGATGTGGGTACATGGAGGATTCAGTTCACTTCCTAGTTGAAGATCATAAAGCAGCATTACTGGGCAGATAGAGAATATTGTCTGAGTTCTCAGCCAGTGATGTTGAACAATATGAGAGGTGATGAAAATAGGGATAAAATGTCAACAAAAGTTATTCTTTTCTCTCTTTCTCTCTTTCTCTCTCTTCCCCTTGTTTTACAAGTTTCTTCCCCATTGATTCAATCCTTTTTTTTCTCACCTTTAGGTTGATTAACATACTTAGATATTTTTGAAGGTAGTCATTTACTGTCAGGCTGCTGTCAATGCCACTTTTCACTCAGCTGGTGACAAGGGTGTCAGTACATTCTTAGCACCTTGCCTGCCAATGGGGAAGTGGTTGACTTCTGATTAGCATACTTGAGCAGATGGCTAAAGTTGTGGGAGTTACCCTTTTTGTCATTGTTGGAGCCAGATAAATCTAGTTAAGAAGAATGGTATATCAAAACAAATAAAATATTGTAAATACAGTGGCTGTTCTAGTTTTATTTTCATTGACACATGAAGGTGAAGGACCAAAGGCCCATAGTACAGGCAGCAACAAGGTTGAAAACAAAAACAACTTTCATTAATAAAGCACCTTTTAAAGATGAAAAACAGTTCAAAGTGTTCCACAGGCATAATCAGCAAAAAATGATGCTGAGCCAAAGCAGGAGATATTGGGAAGGATCACCAAAAGCCTGGTCAAAGAGGTGGATTTTAAGGAGGAGGGAGAGTGAGTGAGTGGGCCCAAGCTGCTGACGGCATGGTCACCAATAACAGGGCAAAGGGAGGGGGGGGGGGGGAATGCACATAAGACCAGGGTCAGAGGAGGTGAGAATTCAGGGGTGCGGCTTCTAGGGCTGAAGGAGGTTACAGAGATTGAGGGACAAGGCCATGAAGGGATTTAAACACAATGATCAGAATTTTGAATTTGAGGTGTTGGGGTTCAGGGGCCATTGTATGTCAGAGAGGACAGGGTGATGAGAACTTGGTGCAGAATAGGATACATAAAGAGATGAGGTAAATCAGGAAATGGTGATCGGGACGTATGTTGTGCTTGGTTTTTAAAAACCTGATGATTGCAGGAAGAAGAAAGAACGGAGACAAGAAATTCAGTTTTACGGTCTTGGAAGTAGAAAACAATGCAATGAGTCTTTATTTCAAGAGAGGAGAAAAAAACATGTTGAATGACTTATTTGGAGCTTAGATGGAGCATGAACACCAAATTCAGAGGAGCACCAACCATAGTAGTACCTCCAAAATGGAAAGAGACAGGAAAGTTGTGACGGTGAAGCTGAAAGCTAGTGGTGAGAGAGGGATCACCTTCACCTGTGCCTAAGGGAGAAATAATTTTTTTTATTTATTCTTGGGATGTGGGCATCATTGACAGCCAGTAATTATTACCCATCCCTAGTTGCCCTTGAGAAGGTGGTGGTAGCCTTCTTGAACCACTGCAGTCTGTATGTTGATGGTGCTCCCACAATAGGGTGTTCCAGGATTTTGACACAGTGAGAATGAAGGAACGGCGATATATGTCCAAGTCAGAATGGTGTGTGACTTGGAGAGGAACTTGGAGGTGATGATGTTGCCATGCACCTGCTGCCTTGTCCTTCTAGGTGGCGGAGGTCGTGGGTTTGGAGGTGCTGTTGAAGTTTTAGCGAGTTGCTGCAGTGCATCCTGCAGATAGGACACACTGCAGTCACGGTACACTGGTGGCGCAGGGCGTGGATGTTTAGCTTAGTGAATGAGATGCCGATCAAGCGGACTGCTTTGTCCTAGATGGTGTCGAGCTTCTTGAGTGTTGTTGGAGCTGCACTCATCCAGGCAAGTGGAGGGTATTCCATTACACACTCAACTTATGCCTTGTAGATAGTGGAAAGGCTTTGGAGAGTCAGGAGGTGAGCCACTCGCTGTAGAATACCCAGCCTCTGACCTGATTTAGTAGCAATGTCAGTTATGTGGTTAGTCCAGTTGAATTTCTGGTCAATGGTGACCTCCAGGATGTTGATGGTAGGGGACTCTGCGATGGTGATGCCATTGAATGTCAAGGAGAGGTGGCTAGACTCTCTGGTTGGAGATGGTCACTGACTCGCACTTGTATGGCATGAATGTTACTTGACTCTTATCAGCCCAAACAGGGATGTCGTGAGGGTCTTGGTGATTGAGGGCATGGACTGCCTCATTATCTGAGGAATTGCAAATGGAGCTCAAAACAGTTTTTAAAATTTGTTTATGGGATATGGGCGTCGCTGGCAAGGCCAGCATTTATTGCCCATCCCAAATTGCCCTCGAGAAGGTGGTGGTGAGCCGCTTTCTTGAACCGCTGCAGTCCGTGTGGTGAAGGTACTCCCACCGTGCTGTTAGGTAGGGAGTTCCAGGATTTTGACCCAGCAACGATGAAGGATCGGTGATATACTTCTAAGTCAGGATTGTGTGACTTGGAGGGGAACTTGGAGGTGGTGGTGTTCCCATGCGTCTGCTGCCCTTGTCCTTCTAGGTGGAAGAGGTTGCGGGTTTGGGAGAGTTGCTGCAGTGCATCTTGTCGATGGTACACACTGCAGCCACGGTACGCCGGTGGTGGAGGGAGTGAATGTTTAAGGTGGTGGATGGGGTGCCAATCAAGCGGGCTGCTTTGTCCTGGATGGTGTCGAGCTTCTTGAGTGTTGTTGGAGCTGCACTCATCCAGGCAAGTGGAGAGTATTCCATCACACTCCTTACTTGTGCCTTATAGATGGTGGAAAGGCTTTGGGGAGTCAGGAGGTGAGACACTCGCTGCACAATACCTAGCCTCTGACCTGCTCTTGTTGCCACAGTATTTATGTGGCTGGTCCAGTTATGTTTCTGGTCAATGGTGACCCCCCAGGATGTTGATGGTGGGGGATTCGGCGATGGTAATGCCGTTGAATGTCAAGGGGAGGTGGTTAGACTCTCGCTTGTTGGAGATAGTCATTGCCTGGCACTTGTGTGGCGTGAACGTTACCTGCCACTTATCAGCCCAAGCCTGAACGTCGTCCAGGTCTTGTTGCATGCGGGCATGGACTGCTTCATTATCTGAGGAGTTGTGAATGGCGCTGAACACCGTGCAGTCATCAGCGAACATCCCCATTTCTGACCTTATGTTGGAGGGAAGGTCATTGATGAAGCATTGACCTTCAATGAAGTTCAATCATCAGCAAACCGCTCCACTTCTGACCATATGATGGAAGGAAGGTCATTGATGAAGCAGCTGAAGATAGTTGGACCTAGGATGCTGCCCTGAGGAACTCCTGCAGGGCAGAGATGATTGGCCTCTAATGACTACAACCATATTCCTTTGTGCCAGGTATGACGTCAGCCACTGGAGAATTTTCCCCCCGATCCCCATTGACCCGTTTTATTGAGGCTCCTTAGGGTCATACTTGGTCAAATGCTGCCTTGATATCAAGGGCAGTCACTCTTACCTCACCTCTGGTCCTGGCGAAACCAAAACTGAGCATCAGTGAGCAAGTTATTGATGAGTGCTGCTTGATATAACTATTGACTTCTTCATCACCTTACTGATGATTGGGAGTAGGCTGATAAGACAGTAATTGTTCGGGTTGGATTTGTCCTGCTTTTTGTGGACAGGACATACCTGGGCAATTTTTCACATTGTCGGGTAGATGTCAGAGTTGTAGCTATACTGGAACAGCTTGACTAGTGGTGCAGATAGTTCTGGAGCACAGGTCTTTAGGTCTGCAGCCCAGATGTTGTGCTCTGTAGACTTTGCTGTGTTAGTGCATTCAGCCGTTTCTTGATGTCCTGTGGAGTTAATTATATTGGCTGAACACTGGCATCTGTAATGGTGGGGACCTCAGGAGAAGGTCGAGATGGATGATCCACTTGGTTCTTCTGGCTGAAGATAATTGCAAATACTTCAGCCTTGTCTTTTGCACTCAACATGTTGAGCCCATGGTCATTCTTAACCAATGGGCAGATGCATCTGTAACGGGTAGATTGGTGAAGACGAGGTCAAGTAGGTTATTCCCTCATGTTGGTTCTCTTGACGCCTGCCACAAGCCCAGTCTGGCAGCTATGTCCTTCAGGACTTCGGCCAGCTAGGTCAGTGGTTGCACTACTGAGCCATTCTTGGTGTTGGCCATTGAAGTCCCCCACCCAGATTACATTCTGTGCCCTTGTTACCCTTAGTGCTTCCTTCAAGTGCCCCCCACCTCTGCTGGTTCTGCCTTCCGGTGGGACAGGACATACCCAGGGATGGTGATGGAGGAGTCCGGGATGTTGCCTCATGGGTATGATTCTATGAGTATTACTATGTCAGGCTGTTGCTTGACCAGCCTGTGGGACAGCTCTTCCAACATTGGCACCAGTCCACAAATGCTAGTGCGAAGGACTTTGCAGGGTTGACTGGGCTTGGTGTGCCTTTGTTATGTCCTGTTTCGATGCCTAGGTTGCAGCCAAATGGTCCATCCAATTTGATTCTTGATTTTCTTTCTAGCGTTGGATACAACTGAGTGACTTGCGAGCCCACTTCAGAGGGCAGCTGAGCCAGCTACTTTAGTGTGGGACTGGAGTCACATATAGGCCAGACTGAGTCAGGACTCCAGGTTCCCTTCCCTATTTCAAGACAATCCGACAACTTCGTGGTCACTTTTGCTGATAACCAGACTTATCTTACAGATTTAAAAAAAAATTAAATTAAAATGATTAAGCACTACCATGGTGATATTTGAACTTTCGTTCGCTGGGTTACTAGTCCAGAAACATAACCACTATGCTACCATACCCATAATAAGTATAATGTTGAGGTATTAAAAAAAAAAAGGCTGTCCTGGATCAATTCAGACAGAATGTTAAGGCCTAGAAATTCGTCTCGGGCGGTGGCGCAAACCGCACGGTATTGGATCGGCCGTCCGTTATATGCAGCAAATCCGTTATGCTCAGTTCCACTGCAGTCAATGGAACTCGGGCGCTGCATCTAATGGGTGGCCGATCCAATACCTCCCGTTTTGTACCACCGCCCAAGACAAGTTTCCAGGCCTATATTTTTGCTTTTCTGAATCTAAGGCTGGACCAAGCTGCTGAAATCATTGTTGCATTGGCTGCACTCAATGGTGAATTTGTCAAATTAAAGACGAATTCACAGAAGAGGTCAACTTAGCATTTGATCTACTTACAAAAAAACAGAACGTGGAAACCTCAAAATTCTATAATTCGTATGGTCCTTCAAAGCAAAAGCTATGGAAGACAAGCCCTTAAGATCCATGTTTGGTAGAACATATTGCTTAGGTTGGATATAATGCAGTATATTGGGAAAAATGAAAAACAGCTAAGATCTGGTTAATTAAATATACATAGCCACAGAATATTCTTGCATTCTTTGCTTACTTAAACACTCCAGTGCAGTACTGAGGGAGTGCTGCACTGTCTTTCAGATGAGACATTAAACCAAGTCTGTTCTCTCAGATGGACGTAAAAGATCCCATGGCACTATTTCGAAGAAGAGCAGGGGAGTTATCCTCCGTGTCCTGGCCAATATGTATCCCTCAATGAACATCATTAAAAAACATTATCTGGTCATTATCACATTGCTGTTTGTGGGAGCTTGCTGTGTGCAGATTGGCTGCCGTGTTTCCTACATTACAACAGTGTCTGCACTTCAAAAAGTACTTCATTGGCTGTAAAGCACTTTGGGACCTCCAAGGCCGTGAAAGGTGCTATATAAATGCAAGTCTTTTTGAAAGATGAAGATGGAGCAGTTTTTCCTGCATAATACAGTATGTATTAACTGAAGGCTACAGTTATTTATCTCATACTGGTATCTATAGAGTGCTAGGTATAGTTGACAGACTAGTATTACACTGTTGACCGTGCATCAGCACTGGTTGCACTGAGATCAGCCAGAAAGGAGCTCTGCATATGTGTGCTTGGCTACATGTGCAGTACTTTATACCCAGGTGAGTAATTTTAAATGCTAGGAAAGTATGGGAGGGAGTGTCTGTTCTTTTATAACTTAAAAAAAAATCCAAACAAATATCTAAATTTCAAGAAGGTCCAGCAAACCTAGGCGCTTTAAAAATGTGATTTTTGTACTGCCCTGGAGTTATATTGTAGCTGCTGCATGTCCAAAGTGGTGCAAGATGACATCCTGGCAGGGATCATACAATGTTTGGCTTTAGTGTGCTTGGAAGTTAGATCCAGACCTGACTCCCAAGTTATACTGCTAGTTTTGTCAATGTATACCTAAAACCACTTCACATTGATAGGAAAGTGACAGTACAACTGTACCCTTGGATATCTATTTTCTCAATTGTAGGAAAAGTATTACCTTGAAAAACCCTTTATAGCTTGAACTATTTTATAGAAACTTGAAACATGGTGGACAAGCATCTGGGGAGGTGAGAAATACTTGCATGCTACCCTTGACTCAGTGGTAGCATTCTCACCTGAGTCAGAACGTCCTGGATTCAAGTCCCAGTCTAGAGACTTTGAACACATAATCTAGGCTGACACTTCACTGCAGCACTGAGGGAGTACTGCACTGTCAAAAGTATTTTCTTAAGAGATCCCATGGCCCTATTCGAAGAAGAGCAGAGGAGTTCTTCTCGTCTCTCAACCGACACCACTAAAACAGATTATCTGATGATTTATCTCATTGCTGTTTGTGGGACCTTGCAAACTAGCTGCCACTTTTGGTTACATCACAACAGTGACCGTACTTCATTGGCTGTGAAGCGCTTGGGGACGTCCTGAGGATGGGAAAGGTGCTATAAAAATAGAAGTTCTTTCTTTCCGATATCTGCCAGCTAACTAACATATTTGTTGAAGATCAAATAAATGGCGTCCTGGATGGGGGAGGGGGGTATAAAATCCACCAGATGGCGCCATATCTACATAGGTCCCTGGAGAGCTTTATATAATGCAAAATTGCAAGTCATTGATTTACTATAACACAATTAGTCCAGTCTTTACATGATCCACAATAGACTAAGGAAGATGGGGAAATGAAGCATGCCTAATTGCTGGAGATGTGGGATTAATGATGAAGTCCATTGTTTTTTAGGGTGCTCTTGAATTTTCTCGGGATATACATATCCTTCAATCTGGTAATCTTATGTTCTGCTAGTCACAGCTCTTCTGTGATCCCAAAAGCAAACTAGATCACCTCTTCAGACATTGGTTGCTTATAAGTGCATTCTATGCTCCTAGAAGGATCTGTATGTTGCAAGGTTTACCAGCTGTCTGGAGGAAATGCTTCCAATATGCAATTTTGTATAGCTTATCTTTAAGAAGGAACGGTAGATAAAATAATACAAGGAGTTGGAAGCTCCTCAAAAAAGGTAATTGTTCAAAGAAAATTTGATAATGTGTAATTGTTCACCCATCTCAGGACAACACTAGCATCTGGATTACTTCAAGACGAGAATTATGCTGGCGACGATGACAGAAATAATGAAATGTGGTTTGCATATGGCAGTCCAGTGGATATTAAATATGGGCTCATTGAAAATGTAGGTCAGTTACAAATGGGGATTGTTGGAGAAGGGAAATATGAACAGATGAAACTCAGAAATGGGGCCAGGATTTCTGTGTAAGGCAATTAGGAAATATTTAAGTTGGAAATGACGTAGGAAACGTTTAGTTTTGTATCAGTTCAGTACTTAATCTGACAGTTTACCAAATTATCCAGCATTTCCAATAGGGGAAGTATAGACTCCCAAAGATCAGACAGCAGCAATAGAACATATTGATATATTTTACAAACTTAAAAGATTCCTAGCTTTTACTCTTTGAATTGCCGAAGGAGGAATTGTTGACTTTAGTAATAATAGAAAAAGAGTGAAAACTATAGATAAAAGTAAATAGTTACAATGAATGACTGACTGGATTTGAATAGGGAAGATAAAGGAGAAGGTACTGAATATAAAGTGCTCTAAAACAACATGTAATGAGGAGTGTTTAAACGTTCCAACATACAATTTAGTTTTAGTGTTCACCTGGCAATCAAAAATGAATGAACAATACCAAAAATATATGTGTACACTTGCATCTCCATATTCAAGCCTGGCTAGTTGCTTTCTATGGACTCAGCAGCACCTAAGTAATTATGCTCCATGCAATATTTGATCGTCATTGTTTTTTTCTAAAACAAAATTAACCTCCTTCAATTGTTCAATGAGTTTATCAAGTGAGTAACTGAGCTATGTAGACTAGGAACATGTTTGATATCTGATCTGAACTGAGTTAGCTCAGCCAGTGGAGATGTAGAGGTTATACAATTTGGTTTGACACTCCTGCATTAGAGAGGGGAAAATAAACTGAAATTCCCACTCCTGATTGCTGCCCACATTCCTTATCCATTAATCCCTTGCTGAAAGTGCATGAGTGTGGATGTTGAATGAAGACAGAATTGGGCTCAGCTGTGATAGCTCACGGCAGCTGAATAGTCTCCGAACACTCACGGTTGAGGCTCATTAGAAAAATGGCCTTGGATGAGGAACTAAAAGGTGCCCAATGTCAGTGGAACCATACCCAGCAAGAGGTCACTGGCTTCAGGAGACAAAGGGAGAGGAGAAAATTGGCAAAGAAAAAATTGGGAAAAAGTTATGTTCATCAAGGTGAGAGATGGTAGAATGGGAATGATTTACTTGCTCATTCCAGACATCCATTATCATTGGTGTTATGAGGATTAGCACAATTAAATGCAGGCGAAAAGCTGTCTTTACTTGGCCCTCAAGCGTAGCCCCTACATTTTCTATTTCCCACATCAGCTGCATTGTGGCTTTCCTGAGTATAATTGCCAAATTAGAAGTAATTTTATGTTAAGGGTCCACAACCATTAGGAACTTCCCAAACTAATCTCCCATAAGACTCTTGCAGCCAATGGATGGAAGGGACTGCCAGCTATCAATCGGAGCTGGGCTCAAATGTGAATGAAGGGATAGTGGGTTAACGCCCCTCAAATCTCCTTATGTTTGTCGCTACCTATATTTATCTTAATTAACCCTTAAATACTTTTCATAACCAGGGGAAGATTTCCTCTGTATGCTAACCATAATTAAATTTTAAGTGTGTTCTTTTTAAATATGTTTATAATTTGCCACACCCACGCACAGAAGAATTTTTGTTCTTTTTCCCCCACTCCTCTTGGTATCTTTTGTGAAGGAGTTATTTGATAAAGGATTAACTGGTTTTGCTGCGAGTGTATTCAGCCTACTCCCTGCTCTGGGAAAAATGTTATTGTAATCTGTGATCTTATTTGAGACTCTTTAATTTTATACTTATACCCTCTAATTTTGCATATCCATTCTGTCAAATAGCCTGCATTTGTCTACATTATCAATGTCGCTCAGCATTTAAAAATCCAGATCACACCCCTCTCAATCTTTCTTTCTCCAACAATATAGTTCTGTGAGTCTCCATAATTTAAAGTCTTGCATCCTAAAATCATTCTTGTTGCTCATCTCTGGACCATTTCCAATGCTTTGAAGATAGGAATCCCAAAACCGTACATAATAATTTCAAAGCTGACCACACTAGTGATCTATAGAAGGTTAAAATAACATATCTTGACTTCTAATCAAATGCACTTGACATGCATCCCAGTATGTAGTTAGCCTTTTTAATAGCCTCATGTTGTCTGGAAACATTTATTGAATGGTCAGTTATCGCCACCAAATCCTTGTTCTTTTGCACCTTTATGCCATTTTGTTGTGCCCACATTTATGTTTCTTTTCCCAATACAATTTAACTTGCATTTCTCTACTAAAAATGAATCTGCTTTATATAAGGTCTCTTTTGACTGCTGTCAGTTCTGTTTATACTTGTCATCTGACTACCTAGCTTCGTGTTAGCAAAGTTTTGTATGGTCCTTACTGTTAATGAACAGCTTGAACAGTAAGGGATGCAGAACAGACTTTTGTGAAACTGTGTTAGTTACTGCTTCTTGGAACCTTTTCTGTTTGTCACCTTATCCTTTCTGTTGCCAAACTAGTTTTCAGTCTAGCTAGCTAATTTGTCATTAGTTCCACGAGCCTTAACCACCTTTAAATACCTCACAAATAGATCTTCTGGAAAAACCTAAATACATAACATGCATCAGATTACTCTCATCAGTAGGCATGTGCTGCTGTTTCTCAAACCATGCTGTCTGTCCCTTATGCTGTCAAAGTGGAGCAGGATTACTTTAAAATAGGGAAGATGAGATTCAATTCTGGACCCTGGGCCATTGTCCCCACCGTGACACTAATCACTGACTTTCTTAGAGAGCACTATCTCACTCTCCACTCAAAGCAACCATCTTACTCGGCCTTCATTTAGGTGGTTAACCTTTCAAACCTCATCCCTATCTCACTTACCTCTTCCATTACTTCCCCCTTGACCTTGCTGGCAGATCACCCATTACTGCCCCATTATGAATAATCCTCCAGAACATTCAACCTAATTGTGGATTAATCTATTAACCTCCTAGCACTGATAGAAACCTGGCCTCTGAGTGGCAATTCCTTCCCCTAAAGCCTCTCTGCCTGGCTATCCATTCCACCACTTGCTCTGCCCATACTGTCATGGTGGTGGCATAGTTCTGATTGCCAATTCCCACCTCAGCCTCTTTCCCCTATTCATCTAGCACTTTTTCCTCCTTCTTCGAACACCTTGTACTCTTCCATCCCTCCTGCCTCACTTACAATCTTTGTCGTTTCTCTCCTTTCAGCCTCTGCATTAATTAATCCTTATCCTTGGTCACTTCAGCTTACATTTAGGCTCCCCTAATCTCTTCTCCTCTGACTTCTCTGCCCTCTATCCTCACTAAATTCATCTATCCATTCTGTTAATAAACAGATTGAAGCCTCCATTAAGACAATGAAGATAGGAATTTGGTACACGCATGAGGAGTGTTCATAGGATAACCTCATGAACAGTAATTTCTACCCTATAGTCTTAATTGTAGTTTGCGTATGCAATTTTTGCGCCATCAATGATTATTGTCAAATTAGATAGATAATAATGTATAAATAAAATCTGATATATATAATTTTGCAATTAACGGAATAAAGGGCAGCACATGAACTATTACTCTGACAATTCATTGTCATTCTTTTTAATATATTTATGTCTTTTGTTTCATGGAATTTTAATCACTTTAATGATTCAACACAGAACAGAACATTCTTATCATTGAGTCAAATTGTGGTCATGTGCTGGAATATCTGTCACAACACCAAAACAGATGACTGTATTTTGGCAAATGTAGCAGTTCTTTTGCCAAAAAACTTTTTTTTTTCGAAAGAATTCTTCGAAATATTAGTATGACTGCCAGATGCTTCTGTTTTTTCTTTTAGAAACGAACATATCTCCCATGGCATTGCTCAAGGCGAGTTGGAGGAGTTGCTACTTTGTAACAATAGTTAAGCTATATAGGGTATAACTTCAGGGCCACTGATTTACAGTGACTGAAGAAGTCAAATTCCAATTTTATTAAATAGTATTCTGGGATTTTAACTGGTGCTTTGGGGATTGAATTCCACAATGCTTTCCATTATTCTGTGAAACGTGTAAATTGAGTGGCTTTTATTATCTTTATCTATGTATTTAATTTTTACCCCTTAGTTTTAAAGTTGAGAATATACAGGCATAACGTATAAATTGGAGTTAACACATTTGAGCCTATAAATTGCCATCCCAGTCCTGTGTCACCAGAAGTGTGGCCCGCCTGTTTGGCTTTGCCTTAACCTTACCACGAATCCAGGTGATGGGGTTATTTAAATAGTAGGAGTAAGCACTTATGTCTGTACTCGGTGGGATGTCGGAGCAGAAGCTTGCTACTCCATTTGGCAGGGGCGGGGGTGGGGGGCAGGCTGTTCTGACAGATTTCCCTCCAGTACTGCCTGAAAGGATGGTGGAAGCAGATTCAATAGTAACTTTCAGAAGGGAATTGGGTAAATTCTTGAAAGGGACAAATTTGTAGGGTTATGGGGAAAGAGCAGAGGAGGGGGACTAATTGGATAGTTCTTTCAAAGAGCTGGCACAGGCATGATGGGTTGGATGGCCTCCTTATGTGCTGTATGATTCTACTGCTTCCTAGCTGGTCTGACCCTATCCAAATGGCAATTCATCTCTCTTAGTTTGACTACTGTTTGATTATGGCACTGTGGGGCTCATATAAGGGCCTATATGGCAAGTATGGGATAGGCAGAAGAAGTGACATTAGATTTTAATATATTAGAGATAGATATATATTAGTGTTACAACATGTTAATGCTGGAACATTTATATCTGTCTATAATATATTATAAAATCTAACATCTGCACAGACATCGTGTCTACAAAACCTTACTTCCAGTTGTCAATTTTCCATTATAAATTCCTATATCCACATTTATAGTAAAAATTGCCAATGTAATTACACCCTTTCGCCAGTACCAGTGCTGTAATGTATCAATTGTGCATCTTCCAGCTCCTCAGCTGCAGAGAAACCCCAATTCTCCAACCATCTCTACTTCCCTGCTTCCCAAATTGCCATACGTTTTGCTATTTAATTAATTATAAATAATAAAATAAAATTGCAGTATTCAAAATGAAGACCGAGGAGGTGATTTTCTCAATGGGGAGCTTTTGGAGCGGGACTCCCACTTGTCGGGTTTTAGTCCCGCCTCCATCAACTTCTGGCCAACCCACGCTATTTTCCCTTGATTGACCTTGTTAAGCCCGCCCAGCGGGCTTAGCAGGCCAATTAAGGGAAAGCCGGTTGCAGAGAACATCAACGTATGACGTTTCATCTGTCAAAAATTTTTGACAGATGAATTGTCATCGTTTAACAGCTCTGTCAAGCTGTCAAACAGTGACATTCTCTGTAGTTTGATGAGGTCTTGAATTCAAGACCTCATCAAACTTCTTTCTTTTGCAGAAATGAGATGGTTGTTGCATTGCAGAATGCAACGGCCATCTGTCATCTGCATCGCGGAGGTTCGAGACTCTCCGCACACACACCGACTGAAGCCTGCAGGAAGAAACAAAGGTAAGTACACTTTTTCTAACACTTTGCACTTACCTCAGATACTCACCTCTCCACACTTGCACCCATCACTTACCTTCACACCACACTTGCACCCCGCAGACCCCCTACTCGCCTCGCTGACCTGGCGGGTTTCAGAGCCTTCGGGAAGCCCGCACTTGTGAGGGAAAAAAGGGGATAATCCTATTTTCTGCCTGTTAACTACCTGTTAACAGGCAGTTAATAGGCTTTAATCCCTTCCTGCCTCCAAGGAGACAGGACCCGGCGCGGGACGGCTACCCGTCTCCTGGGAAGGTGGCATGGAGGCGGGTTGGGGGGCTGGTTGAACATTTGCCCCCAAATTCTGCCATTTTCGCAGCAGTCCTGCCTCCCCGGGGCTGGCAAATTCGCCCCAGAATGTAGGACTTCATAATCGGGGACTGAATTACAACTGCGCTTGGTCGATTTCTCCCCCGTGGTGTAACCCTGCTTCACTTGAAGACTACAAGTGCTCCTAACTGCCCCTGTGCACATGCAATGGGAGATCAACTAGTATCTTGTTAAAAATATTTGTTCTACGCACACTTCCTCTTTGGAAAAACCCTACTTCCTGTTGTCACAATTTAGGTTACAATTTTACTATAACTTTCTGTGTTATAAATTCCTGTGTCCACCGTTAAAATGGAAAAGCCTTTTCTCAGTTGGCTTCCGTCATAGTCATGACAGCCTCTGGTCACTAGGTAGCACTATATTTCCCCCCCACAGATCGCTCAGAAAGTTTTCTGAAAAATTTTCATCCACCCTTTTTTCTCAGCAACTGAACTTTGTAATATCCAAAATAAGGGTTTGAACAAGACACGGAATTCCAAAAAAATTACATATTTTGCAATAACATGATTACGTATATCCAGTCAGCATTCCTTTGTGTCTTTTAATGCTTTCATTCAAGTTATTACTTGAAAACCTCAGCCTCTCTCAAAAGCCTTAGACTTGATATTTATGCCCAGAACAGCCGTCTCAACACGTGTACTGTACACAATTTCCATCGCCACGCCAGTACTGTTCAGTAGCTAAACTGGTGGAAAGTATTTCTTTAGCTTCCAGCAGTTTTTGCTCAGTTGTTTTTCAAAATTATTTGAAGAAAAGCATGAGGACAAATTTGAAAAATATTATTGAGGTAGAATTTCTACTGAGTGTTATTTTTTAAAGAGAGACTGAGTAAGAGACTTTGTGTGGTTATGTGTAAAAAAAAAAAAGTACAGATTACATGCCAATTGTAGCTTTTGTTTTGTGTTCTGTAAACTTCAGAAATTGAGAGAGTGTGTGTTTTCTCTTCCTAATTTAAGTTTATTAAAAAACACACAGTTGAATTTTTAGGCAAACAGTCTCCAATTATCATGTGTTGTGTTGACAGTTAGAAAATGTAAATATTCTAATTAATGACATCTGTGGGACAGAGAACAGGAGTCAGATGGAATGCGAGACAGGAACATAGGGGTAATTTTAACCCCACTGCAGGACGGGTGAGTGGGGGGGGCGGGGGAGGAGTTAAATTCTGAAACCCAGATTGGGGGGCGGGCAAGTAACCTGTTCTCGAGAGGTGGGTCAATAATTTGAATATGCTAATAATGCCGCGTGCCTCAGATTTTAACAGACTCTTACATTTAACAACTATGGGCTGGGCTTCCCATGGCTCGGGAAACTCGGCCACTGAAGAGCAGCGAGAACGCTGGAGTCACCAGGAAAGTGCTTTTCTAGCACTGCTTGAGGAGCAGGAGTGCTCCCCCAGGCCCTCAGACAAACCTTTGGCCTCCCTTCTGCCGATCGTAGCCTCTCCTCGCTGCTGTGATCGGCAGCCAACACGCCCCCCCCCCCCCCCCCCCTCCAATACCAACCCCTGATCTTGAGCCCCAATTTTTTCCTCCCTCCGTCCCGATTGCTGGGCTGCAACCCCCAAGCTAATCTCCCTACCCGCGATTGGCTGACGCCCCTACTGCGATCAGCCAACCCCATCCACGATCCAATGCCCAACCCCCCCAACAATCAGCAGGCTGTTCCGCGATCCGAAGCCCCCGCCCCCAGCGATCTCCCCCTTGACCCACGATCTGAAGCACCCCATGATTTTCCCTGTGGTCTTTTCCCCGATCGCGATCTCCCCCACGGGATGTCTTCACCACCTGCTACGTCACTGCCTCCCTCCCTCCACACCACTCCCCGGCTTCGGTCTTGCAGCGCAGGCTTCCCACGTGACAGCCGGTCAACTGTCAATCTGGCTGGCTGCCGGTCGGGAAATGGATTAAAAAATTCAAACGAGGTCCTGCCATTAAATTCGTTACCTGTATTTCCAGGTTTCCTGGCTGCTACAACATCTCCCTGCCACTGCCCCCCCCCCCCCCCCCCCCCCCCCCCCCGGCCAGGCTCCCTTCCCACCTCCCTGTAAATATCAGGGCCAAAGTTTCTTTCCTCATCCCAACTTGATTTTTTCTTTTTCAATAATGACCTTCTAATTCCATTCTACCTAAAGCCTTCTATTACATACGAACAAATGAAAAAGACATCCCCGAAGACAATCAAAAATAAGTTCCAGGAGATAACAATGACCATAAGGTACATTACCCAACATCCCACCTATTGTTTGTATGCTGCAATACAAGTCTTCTCTAGGAAAAGACAAAAGGCTAGAATTTTCCCAGTGCCGAGCGTGCGGGTTTGGGGGCGGGTCGGCAGTTAAATTAGCTGAAATTGACCGCGTCGGGAATCTGCCATCATCCGCCGACTTCCGCATTCAGCTCGGGCGCGTTTGGAAGCGTGCCATGGACCCCCTCGGGAGAGGCAGGCAACCTCATTCAAGTACTTAAATGCTTGCTGAGAGACCTTTTTAAGAGGGTTTTTAACAACAGCTTTTGGAGTGTCAGCCAGTGGCTCAGTTGGTAGCACCCTTGCCTCTGAGTCAGAAGGTTGTGGGTTCAAGTCCCGCTCCAGAGACTTGAGCACAAAAATCTAGGCTGACACTCCAGTGCAGTGCTGAGGGAGTGCTGCACTGTCTGAGATGCCTGTCTTTTGGATGAGACATTAAACCGAGGCCCCGTCTGCTCCCTCGGGTTGATGTAAAAGATCCCATGGCACTATTTCGAAGACGAGCAGGGGAGTTATCCCTGGTGTCCTGGCCAATGTTTATCCCCCCAATCAATTTAACAAGAACATTATCTGGTCATTATCACATTGCTGTTTGTGGGAGCTTGCTGAGTGCTAATTGGCTGTTGCGTTTCCTACATTACAACAGTGACTACACTCCATAAAGTACTTCATTGGCTGTAAAGCGCTTTGGGAAGACCGGTGGTCGTGAAAAGCGCTATATAAATGCCTGTCTATCTCTCTGTCTGTCTCTCTTATGGAGCATGGGATTCACACACCTCGGGAACCTCGCCTGTGAAGGGAAGGTGGAAGGTCAGTGGCCATTGTGGAAGTCCATTAATTGAGAGCTGGGAAAAACACATGAATACTCCCACATTACACCTGATTACTTGGCTAATGGAAAGGCTCGTGCTGACTCCATTTTATGCAGAGATTTAGCTGTCAGCAGTTTGCAGGTCATTTCTGCAACCTTGGAACCCACTCTCACCACATTGCTAGTCACTATCACAACATTGAGGGATTGGGCCTCTGATCTCCACTTTACCCACCATCTATTACATCAGCATAGGTGCCGCTTATGCTGTCTCACTTTGGACCTCAGAATTGGACCAAAATGAGCCCCAGCAACAGCATCAGCCACACCAGCAGCCTTCTCAACGACCTGATGCTGCACAGGAGAGAGGGGGTCAGCACAGGGCTGCACCGCGCTGGAGGTGATACCCCCAGCACAGGGTATACAGGCAGAGGATGAGCTTCCTCAACATGACTGAGCAGCAGTGCTTCAGGAGGCACCGGCTATCACGCCAGGTCGTTGCAGACATTTGTACCTTGCTGGAACAAGACCTGCTGCCCAGAAGATCTGGTGGACATGCCTTACCAGTGGCTGTCAGTCACCACCGCCCTCAACTTCTTTGCCTCAGGCTCCTTCCAGGGATCTGCAGTAAACATTTGCAGGATCTCGCAGTCGGCCGCCCACAGATGCATCACCCAGGTGACCGATGCCATGTTTGACAAGTCAGCCAATGATGTCAACTTTCACTGATAAAGCCAGTGTTACTGAGCGGGCGCTTGGCTTTGCGGCTCTGGCTGGCTTCCCACAGGTGCAGAGCATCATCGACTGCACATGTGGCCATCAGGGCACCCCCGCATCACCCAGGAGTGTTTGTGAACCGCAAGGGCTTCCACTCCCTCAACGTCTGCAATCATAAAAAGATCATCATGCATGTGTGCGCCAGATTCCCTGGCAGCTGTTGTGACTCTTTTGTGCTGCGCCAGTCCACCCTCCCTCAGCTCTTCGCACCTCCAAACAGACTTGCTGGCTGCTTGGAGACCAGGGCTGTCCACTGAAGATGTGGTTGATGACACCCTTGAGGAGGTCAAGTGCTGAGGCCCAGGAGTGGTATCGTGAGAGCCAGATGTCACCAGATGTGTCATAGAGCAAGCAATAGGCTTGCTGAAGATGCGCTTCAGATGCCTTGATGGATCTGGAGGAGCCCTTCATTACGCACCAGCCAGGTTCTCCAGAGTCATCGTTGTTTGCTGGGCGCTGCACAACATAGCACAGCAGTGAGGATTGGAGCTGCAGGAGGAGCAAGGCGCAGAGCACACTGCCTCTTCGGCGGAGGAGGAAGACGAGGAGGAGGAGGAGGAACCTGAGGTGGAGATGGCACCAGCAGCGGTGCACATTGCGACCCGGGATGGCCACATAATGGCCAGATTTACTTAACTTGCTCCAGTGCACCCATATGGTTGCCACATGCTGTACTAAGATCCCTCCCCACCCAACAACACCATAAAGCATCCCTACAATGACCAAGCTGTTCCTGTCGCCCAAAGCCCCAATGCTTGAGGTTAAGTAGTATTTCACCATTCACTCCAAGTGACAAAGCCACTTCCCAGGTAGCAGGCACGAATGGACAAGTGGTGCAAAGAAATACATTTATCGTATGTCATTAAACTAACTGAAACTTATCACCAACATTTGTAAATACACCAATGTGCATCCCCTTGTGCATCTAGGATTGTGTCTTTTTTTTCTTTTCCGAGTGCTTCTGCGAGGTGCAACCCCTGTGGCTTCAGCAGAGGTAGAGGCAGGCTGCTCACTTCCCTGTTGCGACTGCTTAGACACATTTGGCGGACGTCCTCTGGGATTTGGAGCCTGTGAGGACCCCGCTAAAGACTGCTCCTCCTGCAACTGTGCAGGGGCAGACTCGGCCATCAGGATCTGAGGAAGCATGTGGGGCTCTGACTGCGGGGAGGCAATGGAGGTGAAGTGGGTGCGCTTTGAGAAGAGCCCCCACTTCCATGTCCCCTCTCTCCATCCTCCCTCATGGGCCACCCACACTTTCCTGCTAGCAAGGAGTTGGAGAGCACCTTGCTGCACATCAATGGGGTGATGAACGCCAGAGTCTACGTTTATATCCCTCCTCGAGATGAAGTCTGAGCGTCTGCCATCTGTTGTCCACAGCAGGCATGTGCTCGTGTGACTGGCACATTTGCTGCTCCATGCAGGTGGCCATCCTTTCCATGGAACAGCACATCATCGCCATTGCCTGTGACATGGTGGTGCTCATGTTGGAGATGGACTCCTCCATTCTCTGCACATTTGCAGACATTGTGGCTGCAAAAGCTGCCAGAGCCTCATGCAATTGTTGCTGCCCCTCCAAGATCACCCTCTTTCTCGATGGCCCCCGAGGCTCAGCGTCTGCATGCAGCTCAGCAGAGCTTGGAGCATCCTGCACCCTCCGGCGAGGAGTCTCCACTGCTGTCCCTGTCAACACCATCTGCTTTTGCTCACTTGTGATGTAAGAGACACCAGGTGACAACCCTACTCTATCTCGCACAGAACCCACCGAGATGTGGATATCTGCGCTGGTGCTGACTATGCTTGGGTTTGTTGACGGTGCACCCTCAGGCTGGAGCTTCCTCTGAGGAGTTGTCTTTCTCCTCCAGCTGGACAGTGGAGGGGGGGGCACTTGATGGACCTGTGGGAGAATAAAGAGATGAATTAGAGGTGTTATATTACCATTATGCACATGATGACATTTCACTGGCTGCTGACGTTAGTCACCATATCAGTGACTGTTGTATGCCATGTGGCTGTATGAGATGTAATTATGTCACCAGGTTGCTAGGATGTCCCCCTCTTTCCATCTCCCACTGTCAGCTGCTCTGCAACTCCAGAGATCTCCAGGGCTGCCTCCTCTGCTTGAATCAATTGAGTGAATACTGGAGGGCCACCTCCATTTCTCTTCCTCTCCCTAATGTTGTGGGCTCTCTTCTCCTGCAAGGAGGGAATGAAGAGAACTTTGAGTGAGAGTGATGGAATGAGTGTAAGGAATGGATGAGTTACATCTGTAGAGCGTGACTTGAGGGAGTGGCGTGACAATGCCAAATGGCCTCCTTCTGTGGTGTTACTTGCTATGATTGCATTAGGATGAGGGTGAGTGTCGGGTGGTTAGTCAGATGGGGATGTGAGTACGTACATAAGACAGAGAGGGATGGGTGGACCTGCAAGATAGGTTGGTGTGAGGAATGATGTGCAGGAGTAGGCTTGGGAAGGCAGAGTGATGTGGTTGTGGTGACGGGCACATCAGGATGTAGGTGTGTGTGGCATTGCACTCACCTTTCCTGACCTCATTGAATCTTTTCCTGCACTGGATCCACGTCCTCTTTTTGCACCTATCACCTTCCTGCATGCTCTTACTGCCTGCACCAGAACATCGAGGGAGGCATTGTTAAATCTTGGTGCAGCCCTCTGCCTTTGTGTATCCATGACCCACACTTTTATCAGCTTTATACTGCTACTCAGACTTCTGGAAATCACCTGGAACACTCCTACATCAACCTTCAAATGAGATGTGTGCAAGGCTGCTTTAAATATCAGCATTGTAAACGAGTCATCGATGATATCAGACCCGCTCCATTTAATTGGGCTGGGAAACGCGCATGACTCTTTTTAATTGGGGCCATTAAGTAAAAGTCGCACTGAAGAATGCGCTGCTCACAACATGGGGTTCCCGACCCGTTACGCGGCCCGCACGCACGCAACCCGACTCCAAGGTAAAGATTTGGGCCAAGGTCATTGACCTGGAACGTTAACTCTGTTTCTCTCTCCAGAGATGCTGCCTGACCTGCTGAGTATTTCCAGCATTTTCTGTTTTTATTTCCTTTAGGAATTTGTCCAGCTCCCACTGAACAAGCAGGCAACCTATTCCAAAGGTCCTCTGGGAAAAGAAAACCCTGACATCTAACCTAGTTCTATATTTACGTAGCTTATGCATATCCTCGTTCTCCCTAACTTATCTAATTCAGATTATCTGTCCACATGTACACAGTCTAGTTCCTTCATCATTTTAAATATGTCAACCAAGCCTCCCCAGGGTCTACGCTTTTCTTGAGTTAAAAAAACCCCAGCTCCCTAAGCCTATCACGATAGCTAATTTCTTTTTTAACTAAGTATTAATTTAGTGGCTCTCCTCTGAACCTTTTTTAGGGCCTCTATATCTCCCGTTACGTGAGGGGACCAGAGCTGGACGCAGTATTCTAGATGGCTGAACGAAGGTCTTTATTTTATATTGGACTGTCCCAGCTATACTTCCTGATCCCTATGTCCCGATGGCAGTTGAAGAGCAGGATCAATAGATGCCTGGAAGAAAGTCACTCCGATGCTTTCTTGGTTGCAAGAAGCACAAGATATAGGGGGAAAATAAAGGACTAGGAAAAAAAAATTCTCTTTTCGTCAAGGGTTCCCAGTAATCTTAATGCTGTTTCATTTTCAGTTTAAATTCTGGTTTCAGTAAACTCGGATGAAATGCATTGCTATTTTTATGTGCTGTGTGATACCATTTCGTCTCCCCTGCTTAAAGTGTAAATCTGCTGGAATTTTGTTTAATGTTACCAATTAATATTTATTCAGTAATATTTGTTGCTGAATGAAGTAGCACTTTGTGTGTCTTGACATTTTTATATATATGGTTTTGTTGTCATGATGGGTATTGATATGCAAATTGTTTTTCAGGTTTCTGAACACATTTTGTATGGAGTTTCCTTGAACTCTCTTACTTTTGGATTTAAACATCCAAAAGTATGTCAGAAAGAAGTATACAATACCTTAGAAGTGTCATTCTGCACTGGAACACTTCCAAAAAGCTGCAAGAAACCTTGGAACTCTCTCAAAAACTGTAAATCTTTACTTAAAATTCTAGACATCATATATTATACAAAATAATGGATACCAAGGAATGAGTTAAAGGTTGTAACCTAATCTGAGGGTTCAGATGACATTGTAAAGCACTCGATCCATGGTTAATAATGTCATCTGATCATCTCACTTAAATTACAGCTATGTAATTCATTCTCCATGTATCCATTGTTAATCTGTCATATTACTGTTATTTCATTATCCTGCGTGTTCTAATGCATAGTGTGAGTTAAGCTTCCTCAATATTGGTAAACCTTATTAGTTATATGCAGAAGTTTGAGAAATCTCAATGACATATTCAAAACAGATGGCAAATCTAATTTAGGCATTACTTTTGCATCAGTGACGGGTAAAATAATGGAATCATTTAACAGAAGCAAATTTGCGGATTATCTGTATGATAACAATCTGGTAAATAGCAGTCAGCATGACTTCAGCAAGGGAAGATCTTGTCTGAACAAACCTCATTGACTTTTAAAGAGATGGAATCCTAAATGGGCTGTTGCAAACCTTATGACTTCGTTATCCAGACTTCCAGAAAATCTTTGACAAATTTCCTCAAAGTTCCTGCAAAGATTGAAGCATAAGCTTAAAGCAATGTGAATTAAGGAAAGGAAGCAGTGACATGTCAGGGATGTGCTAAAACCAAAAACATTCAAAATGTTGGAAATAAAATCAGAAAATGCTGTAAATTACACAGTAGTTCGGATTAAGGATCTACACCCAAAATATTATAGGAGCAAGGCTTTGGTTTAGTGGTCGTATTCCCGCCTTTGAGTCAGAAGGTGCAGGTTTCAAAACTGACATTCCCGCCGAGTGGGGACTGGAGCTCCGGCTCTGAAGTATGGGTTGACTTCCAGCGGGATACTTGCGTCCGGTGGGTGTGGGTGGTCACCCCTCCCTTCGTATGGGTTGTGGGAGCCTATACAAACCCTCCTACCATATAGGGCTGACCACCATATAGGCTGGTATATGGCCCTTATCACCAAATAGTTCTCCTTGGTCTGCCCACCACTCTCGCCTCTCCCTTAAAATTCTCTACTGCCCACCCAAGCCCAATAACAAGTTTCTCACCAAGATATCCTCACTGCTTCCTCCCTCAGTCTCTGCAGTGTGACTTCTCATCCTTGGTGATTTTAACCTCCATCTCAACTCACCTTGCCCTCTCTCCACTGAGTTCACTGCTCTCCTGTCCTCCCTTAACCTCTCCCTCCATTTAAACTCTCCTACCCTTATTCACGGCAACCAACTCGACCTTGCCATCTCATGTGGCCTCTCTTTTCCCATCATTTCAATCACAGATAAGACCATCTCTATTCACTTCCTTGTATCTCTTACCACTCATATCCCCCTTCCCCATTCCAACCCCGCTTCCTTCTGCGTCCACCCTTGGGGAAAAAACTCTCCCTCAATTAACTCACAACGGAACTTTCAAATTCCCAACTGTGTAGACTTTGGTCCACCATTCACCACGATACTTCTGCAGCTACCGATCTGCTCAGTCTTCACCATCATATTTGATGCCCTTGTCCCCAGTTAAACCCTTACTTTCTCCCACTCTGGTTGTTGCCCTTGGTATAGCCCCCATCTTTGCTCTCTTAAGGACTTAGGACTTTGGATGCATAATTTCTTCACAGATCGAGAATTGAAGAGCCAGCTGAATTGTGGTAGGGAAACTGTAGTTTTTTGTTTATGGGTATATGAGCTAAGATAACTGTGCTTTCTTGTCAGTATTTACGTCGTGAAGCGATGCTGTTAAGGGGAATGTTGATGGTGGGGGTGGGGGTTGGGGACAGCTTTTGTAGCTGCAGTAAATGGATTGTATACAGGTCAATTTTAGCAATAATTGTTTATTTTCATTCTGTTATTGAACACTAAATATTATTGATATGGGTGAAGTATAAATCAGTTAGTTAGAATATTGTGTAACAAATGCATCTATTGCACATATAAACATGGTCATTCATTTAGTATTCACAATAAATGCTAACTTTGACATCCAAATAAGTTGAGTACAACAACAGTGTGAGAAGTTGAAAATGGACAATTGTGCTGATAACTATAATTCTGCGCTTTTTTACTTCTCCAATGCAGACGTTGGGGGGCTAGATTTTCATAATCAGTTATTGAAAAATCTAGTTTTTAATCTAAATTTTAACTCTTAACTGTTTGGTATGTCTGCATCTTTCTTTATAACTCCATATTCTCCAGTCATATACATGTGATACTGTAAATGTATAATTCAAGTAAACCGCAAGGATCCCACTTTTTTATACAAATCTAAATAAAATCAAAACTATTATTTAGCAACTAGTTTTTAAAATTATGGATGTGAATACATTCAATGTTGTTTTCCCATTACTGCAGATGGCACTGCAGCTATAGCATGTTATTTTCCTATTGAATTAGGCTGCTTAACAATTCATCAAGTTTGATCTTATATTTGGACTGTGATGTTGTGCAGTTTTCTCTGTGTCAGCGCACTTAATATGGTCAATAAGATAAAAATGAAGGATAACCGCCTTTGGCAATTAAACATTTTCCACTTTACTTTTAGTGATCAGCACCAAATCGCTGTATGATATAATTCAACTGCAAGTAGAACTGCCTATACAGATTTCTGATTGTTTGTTTCAACTGTAATGCAGAGCATCACCTTTTTATGGAAATTGAGAATGATGGGTGTTGTATATTGTAAGTGAACCTGATGCGTAAACATTCAGCAACAGATTTGAAAGTTGATTATGCTGGTCAGATTCACAAGTGATTATAAATGACACAAATATACTACAGCTGGCAGCTAACTATACAGTTTGTACTGTTTCTTTTTTCCCCTGTTCATGCAAATCTTTTCCCCTTTTCCCCTTCTCTCCTGAGGTCCTGTTCCATCAGACTGATAGTTACTTCCTTGGAGAGATCTGGTATAATTTGCCATGGAGTTGCATAGCATTTAGTGTTGGTTGCCATATTCATGGTGTTACTTGATATTAATGACCTCTTGGCACCAAGAGGTATAAAGGGGACCTCAGTGATCATGAATAAGCTGTAGCATTTTGTGTAGTATTTAAAGCCTTTGGCAGATGTGCTGAAGGGCATACTGTTTGTCCGCGGCACACTTGGGCACTCTCTGACCTCCCTATACGGAGTGTAAAATTCTAATGGTTGCTGTCAAATCCTATCTTGAGGTTAGACAATGGTCAAGTAAAGCAGGATGCTAAACTATCTAAGAGCACATTACTCCCAATCCAGCATTCTGGGGCAGAATTGTTTGCAATTACCCAAGTGTAGTTTACTCACTTTTTCCAGCTGTAATCTACTGAGGTTCCTCTAAGCCAGTTTCTGAAGCCTTTGGTGGTTGAAAAGAACTGAGTGTCATTTGTTTGACTCTTCTACACAGTACAAGAAGGTTGTACCTCAACATTTTTTTAAAGGGTTACATGCCTGATTTATTCTGGTTGGATACACCTAGTAGGCAAAGTATACTTTCATTCAAAGAATAATAATCTAAAATACCTAAGGTATTCTACTTTTTTCTACTTTTCTGCTTCATTTCATGTGCCAGTCCCCAACTAAAAGGGCATATCGGCAAAAGGTTTTTCGGGCTTTTGTTTTGTAGCCGGTGAAACTCCCATTAAGAAATACACGAGGGTGGCGCAGTTTTACTTGCCTTCCACTTGGTGCCTTCCCCAGTGACGCAACTGAGATAGGGAACTTCCTGTGTGAAAACTCCCATTGCACGAATATTTTTGTATTTCATAGAAATTTTGAAAGAAAAGCTGAAAAAGTTCCAAATGAACCTTCTCTTTATGAATGGATGCATTTGATCTATATTGTGGCATTTACAGTTGTATACTCCTGAAGTCAATACTGGCCAGGCTTGGTTGCAATCTGAGTTCACATTGGAAAACTTTCAGTAATGGGTTTTCTGCAGATATCCTAATTACTCTAGATATACAAGAGTTTGTGTTTATTTTTAAATGGAAACATGTAAGTGAAGCACTAAGAGCCATTAACCAGGGCACTACCAAAGTTGGAATGACTTGGATAGAAAACAAAATATGTAGAAGTAAGTTGAGACCAAATTTGGGTGTTTTAAAAGTTTGTAGACTATAGCAAAAAGAAAGACTGAGATGAGGAGTTTCACAGTTTTGAGGCTCTGGGAAAGAGTAAGTTAGAAGGAAATAATGCAGAGATTTGACGATAGTGACTATACCGGGAGGATGAACATGCAGAGTAGTGGATTATGAGAAATAAAATAGGAAAGGTTAGAGAGGCTATAACAACAACACCTTGTATTTATATAGCGCTTTTAACATAGTAAAACAGCCCAAGGCACATCACAGGAGCGTTCTCAAACAAAATTTGACACCAAGCCACATAAGGAGATATTAGGGCAGATGGGTAGGTTTTAAGGTGCGTCTTAAAGCAGGAAAGTGAGGTAGAGAGGTTTAGGGAGGGAATTCCAGAGATTAAGGCCTTGGCAGCTGAAAGCATGGCCGCCAATGGTGGAGCGATTAAAATCGTGGATGCTCAAGAGGGCAGAATTGGAGAGCGCACATATCTCGGAGGGTTGTAGGGCTCCAACACCTCTCCACTGTCGTCCAGCTGGGTGGGACTGCACTTGCCTGGTTCCATTCTTATCTATCTAATCGTAGCCAGAGAATCACCTGCAATGGCTTCTCTTCCCGCTCCTGCATCGTTACCTCTGGTGTCCCCCAAGGATCTATCCTTGGCCCCCTCCTATTTCTCATCTACATGGTGCCCCTTGGCGACATCATCCGAAAACACAGCGTGTTTCCACATGTATGCTGATGACACCCAGCTCTACCTCACCACCACTTCTCTCGACCCCTCCAAGGTCTCTAACTTGTCAGACTGCTTGTCCGACATCCAGTTCTGAATGAGCAGAAATTTTCTCCAATTAAATATCGGGAAGACCGAAGCCATTGTTTTCGTTATCGCCACAACTCCGTTCCCTAGCCACTGACTCCATCCCTCTCCCTAACATCTGTCTGAGACTGAACCACACTGTTCGCAATCTTGGCGTCATATTTGACCCTGAAATGAGCTTCCGACTACATATCCGCTGCATAACAAAGACCGCCTATTTCCACCTCCGTAACATCACCCGTCTCTGCCCTTGCCTCAGCTCATCTGCTGGTGAAACCCTCATCCATGCCTTTGTTACCTCTAGACTTGACTCTTCCACTGCACTCCTGGCTGGCCTCCCACGTTCCACCCTACGTAAACTTGAGGTCATCCAAAACTCGGCTGCCCGTGTCCTAACTCACACCAAGTCCTGTTCACCCATCACCCCTGTGCTCACTGGCCTACGTTGGCTCCCAGTTAAGCAATGCCTCGATTTCAAAATTCTTATCCTTGTTTTCAAATCTCTCCATGGCCTTGCCCCTCCCTATCTCTCTAATCTCCTCCAGCCCCACAACCCCCCGAGATATCTGCGCTCCTCTAGACACAAAAGGCATCAAGGGGTATGGGGAGAGAGCGGGAATATGGTATTGAGATAGAGGATTAGCCATGATCATATTGAATCGCGGAGCAGGCTCAAAGGGCCGAATGGCCTACTCCTGCTCCTATTTTTCTATGTTTCTAATTCTGTCCTCTTGAGCATTCCTGATTATAATCGCTCAACCATTGGTGGCTGTGCTTCTGTTGCCTAGGCCCTAAGCTCTGGAATTCCCTCCCTAAACCTCTCCGCCTCTCTACCTCTCTTTCCTCCTTTAAGACGCTCCTTAAAACCTACCTCACCTGCCCTAATTTCTCCTTATGTGGCTCGGTGTCAAAAATTTTATCTTGTAATACTCCTGTGATGCGCCTTGGGACATTTTACTATGTTAAAGGCACTATATAAATACAAGTAGTTGTTGTTGTTGTTGGAAGAGATTACAGAGATAGGAGGAGCGAGGCCATGGAGGGATTTGAAAACAAGGATGATGATTTTAAAATTGAGGCTTTGTCAGACCGGGAGCCAGTGAAGGTCAGTGAGCACAGGGGCAATGGGTGAACGAGATTTGGAGCGAATTAGGACACGGGCAGCAGAGTTTTGGATGACCTTAAGTTTACGGAGGATAGAAAGTGGGAGACCAGCCAGGGATGTGTTGTAATAGTCAAGTCTAGAAGTAACAAAGGTATGGATGAAGGTTTCAGCAGCAGATGAGCTGAGGCAGGGGCGGAGTCGGGCGATGTTACAAGTTAGAAATAGGCGGTCTTAGTGATTGCACGGATATGTGGTTGGAAACTCATCTCGGGGTCACATATGACACCAAGGTTGTGAACAGTCTGGTTCAGCTCAAACAGTTGCCAGGGAGAGGGATGGAGTCAGTGGCTAGGGAATGGAGTTTGTGGCGGTGACCGAAGACGGTGGCTTCGGTCTTCCCAATACTTGGAGGAAATTTCTGTTCATCCAGTGCTGGAGCAGTCTGACAACTTAGAGACACAGAAGGGGTCGAGAGAGATGGTGGTGTGGTAGAACTCGGTGTTGTCAGCATACATGTGGAACCTGAGGTTGTGTTTTCGGATGATGTCGCCGAGGGGCAGCATGTTGGTGAGAAATAGGAGGGGGCCAAGAATAGATCCTTGGGGGACACCAGAGGTCACGGTAGTAATATATTCAATCAATAAAATAAAGACAAAAAAGGTTGAGAAAATTGCAGTGTATACTTTTAAGAAAATGTGTGTAGAATTTTTTTGGCTCATTGACAAACATTGCTTACTGTACACAGCACCAAAACTGTATACTTGAAATTCTGTTTTAGCATCTAGGGGCATATTATAGCACTATTATTAAAAAATCTACAGTTTTAAAACTTCAAATGAACTAATTGCAAAATATTTTTAAAATCATATGGTTATGTGCATTTTAAAATTCTGTTTCATAGAATCATAGAAATTACAGCATATGATGAGGTTGTGTGTGCCTCTGCCAGTCCTTTGGAGCTCCCCAATGGTTCAACAAGTGTATGTAATGAATGGTTGAGCCATGCAAACCAGGAAATTGCCAGGTTTAATTTGTAATCTGTGCTGAATCTATCTAAAGTTGTAGTAGATTTGCTAAAATTAGTTTCAACACTCATAAATGAAGGAGCACAAACTAGCCAGGCTTCCCACTCCTGATCACTAGCCAGCGATTGCTGCTGTAAGTGGATGTCTAGTGAGGACAGGATCAGGCTCTGCTGTGATGCCTCTTTCTACTTAATAGTTTGCAGACCCTCACTTGTCAATGATTGTAGTTGAATGTTAGTCATTTGGGTGTGTACTGGAAGGTAACTGGAGAGGTGGAACTGTACCCAGCAAGGAGTCCACACCTTCAAGAGGGAAAGGGAGAAAGTTAGCAAGTTAAAGAAGGAAAGAAAATGGTCCTTATGAAAGTTATTTCCCCTCTCTTTAGGCCTATTTGCATTTTGCACAATTTTATAGCCCATGCAGTGGGCTGGCAGGTTGGCAGCCTGCTCCAAGGTCTGTGCCAATGATGGTGTTGAACCAGCCACTAGGCGGTGTATGAGAGCAGTCCTAGATGTTTGCTGATTTCAGTCAGTGTGGCCTCCCCTTAAGTAACATCCCCATGTGATGGGTTCATGCCTGCAATCCCCATGTCACGACTTTATGAAAACACATTGGAGCATCAGTGAGTTGCACCACCATGCTTCATAATAAAATTTACTTCTTGAAATAAAGTTCAATGTTTGTTCTACTTTTTCATTATTTTCTTTAATTTCACTGCACATAAAGAGTTGGTCAGTTGTGTGGGTTGGACAACAGCAGATGAGTTATATTCGTCCAGTGAGGATCACCAGATCCTGAAGTGGAATTTGTTAACGAATGAAACAGTACAGGTAGTAAGGCTAGCTGAAGAAATCTATCCCATAGACCTGCACTGGTTCCCCAAGACTGCAGGGGGCAAGAAGCAGATGCAAGCAGAAATATTTGTGCTCACCAGTACTGATGGTAAGTGTTGTTTTAATGTGTATGTTCCTATAATATGCTTGTTTGACTTTTGACAAAAAATAATTTTGAGATTTAATTCGCTGTGAAAAATCCTATTAATTTATTTGATTATGGACAACAAATAATGCATCCTGGGTAAAGAATATCAAAGGTCTGGTTTTAGTATAGTGTATTATGTTTCTTTTCACTTTTTTACTCACTTAATGCTCATCAAGATGAGGGATGTTGATGCTGGGGAATGAAACATTTTCTGTTTTGAATACCCAGTGTTGGCATCAAGCACACTTTGAAGTCAAGCACAAAATGGTTAGATGCAGATTACAACCCCCTCTATTCTGTGCAGTGTGCCTCAGCCCTACCCTCAGAAAAGCAGCCTCTATTAAACCAGTTTAACATTTTTCTGTTTTCTACACAGCCTTATGCTTCTGCAGTTGAGATTGTCAGTTGGTGCCAGTGTTTTACTATGGGTCCATGGCCACTAATGACTGGATTGAGACTGCTTAAGCTCTGATCGTAAAAGGCTCTCGTGACCAGGAGATTTTACAATTTTGTCAGTCTGGGCCTGATTCAATACCATGCACGTTCCTAACCTACTGTTTCCCCCCACCCCAGTTTACTCGGATGTGCCTTGAAATTGACATTTCTGCAAATTAACTACTGGAAAATGTAACTGAAATTTCTTTTGAGTAATTTACTGCAAAATAATTCTGGTAGACTTTTTCCTAAAAGAAACTATATTGTGTATAGTGAAACCTTGTTATTGTCACTTTTATAGAGCCTGGCAAATTGAAAGTGAAGATAAGTAACAACGATTCATTGTAGATAGCACCAGGGGTCAGTAATTGAGGAAATATTTTAAGTATCTATAGGGTGAAGGTGGTGGATTATGTATTGTTATTCTGAGCCGAGACAATAGGAATTATTGACTCTTGAATGCCACAGATATTTTTAGTTAATGTGAAACAAATGTGTTGACATTTTCTGAAATAGTCCACCTTTAAATTCAAAACATAAAAGATAAAATTTATTAACATGCTTTCACGAAAAAACTTTACACAATTTGGCACTGTCATACTGCCATGGCTATGCATGATCCTTTTTATAACTTGTCATGCAATCATAGGATGTTCTGTTTTATCCAGTTTGTATACCCTTCACAAGGTATTCACTGAAGTAAATTAACAATTCTGACTTCTTATTCCTGAAAGCTACTAGCTTATTCAAAATAAGTAGCTTCATATGCTATTATGAACTTAAAAGCATTAAACTATGCAATTATTAATTTAATAATACTTAATTGATGAAATACAAGTCTAATGTTTAGAATGTCAGTATTCCACAGAGCTGAAAATGGCTGCTGCTGCTAGAATCAAAATGGCCACAAATGCCACTACCTCATTCAAGATGATCGTTAGGCTACTGTCAGTGAGCTAGTTAAATCTTTTAACTATGTGTGACACCTGCTCTATTTATTTTTACGTGCGCTAGATGTGCTGTTAGAACGATACACCAAGGTATTGGGCAAATGCCTTCTGGATTTCTGCAAATTTCAAACAACTGCATACAGTTTTTCTTGGTACAATTTTACTTTAGTTGAACAATGTACGAAAAAAACTATTGAGGTAGTAGGTAATTATCTTCAACAGCTTCCTTTGTTACTAACGTGGAAGTACTAAATATTATTTGAGACTAAAGTCAGAATCATGCAGAAAAGGGAGAAACAAACTGGATAAAACAGAATATCCTATAATTGCATGACAAGTTATAAAAAGGATAATGCATAGCCATGGCAGTATGACAGTGCCAAATTGTGTAAAGTTTTTTCATGAAAGCATGTTAATAAATTATAATAAATTATTCTGATTGCACTTTCTTGTCTCTTTTAGCTAGTTTGACCATCAATTTTAGAACACCTAAATGTTTTGATAAGGTCTGTTATTCTGTATCAAAGGAATTGCCAATAGTTTCAACACCATTAACTCCTTGATAGTGCCTTTAACATTATAAATGTCCCAAGGCGCATCACAGTGGTGAAAAAACAGATAGATAGAGAGAGAGAGCGAGAGATTGGTTGATTGTGGGACTAAGGTGGCTGAAAGTTAGAGCAGGAGTGAAGGGAGAGGGGATGCCAAGGTGGCCAGCATCAGAAGAGCAGAGGCCACATGCTGGCACATTGTACTGGAGCAATTCGCAGAACTACGGAGTAACAAAGCCATGGAAGGATATATGAAACTACTAATATCTAATTTTCCTTAAATACATTATGTTTGTATGGATAAACATTCTTACTAACTATATAACCAATTATTATCAACTTTTTTTATAGAAGTAATACGATAGAAAATATGCACATCAAGTATTCAAAAGGTTGATGAGTAACATTATGTTTGTTAAAGGCAAATTTCATTTGGTCTCAAAGACTGGACGAGTGGAGAAAAGTGTAGAAGCACACCGTGGAGCTGTACTGGCAGGGAGATGGAATTATGAGGGAACTGCTTTGGTAACAGGTAAGTGAAATATTATAAAACTAATATTTGTAAAAGGCAGATCATGTTTGACTAATCTAATTGAATTTTTTGATGAAGTAACAGGGAGGATTGATGAAGGGAATGGAATGGATGTTGTCTACATGGATTTTGGTAAGGTGTTTGACAAAGTACCACATAGAAGGCTGGTTAACAAAATTGAGGCTCATGGAATAGGTGGGTCAGTGGCAGCTTGGATAAGGAATTGGCTTAAGGATAGAAAACAGCGAGTTGTCGTAAATGGCTGTTTTTCAGACTGGAGGATGGTAAACAGTGGTGTTCCCCAAGGGTCAGTGCTGGGGCCACTGCTTTTTTTGATATATATAAATGACCTGGAGATTGAAATACAGAGTAGAATTTCTAAATTTGCCGATGACACCAAACTTGGGGGTGTGGCAAACAGTGAGGATGATACCAATCAACTGCAACAGGACATAGAAAGGCTAGCAGAATGAGCAGACAAGTGGCAGATGGAATTTAATACAGAAAAGTGTGAGGTGATGCAGAAGGAACAGGGAGAGGCAATATACACTTAATGGCACAGTTTTAAAGAGTGTGCAGGGACAGAGGGACCTGAGAGTTAATGTGCATAGGTCCCTGAAGGTGGCAGGACATACTGAAAGAGTGGTTAGCAGAGCATATGGGACCTTGGGTTTCATAAATAGAGGTATTGAGTACAAAAGTAGAGAAGTTATGCTGAATCTTTATAAAGCGCTGGTTAGGCCACAACTGGAGTATTGCGTCCAGTTCTGGTCACCACACTTTAGGAAGGATGTGAAGGTCCTTGAGAGGGTGCAGAGGAGATTTACCAGAATGGTTCCGGAGATGGGGGATCTTAGCTACAAGGACAGGTTGGAGAAGCTGGATTTGTTTTCATTAGAGCAAAGGAGGTTGCGGGGTGATTTGATAGAGGTGTACAAGTTATGACGGGTTTGGATAGGCTAGACGGGGAAAGGCTGTTCCCACTAGTTGATGGTACAAGGACCAGGGGACACAGATTTAAGATTTTGGGCAAGAGATACAGGGAGGATGTGAGGAAAAACTTTTTTATGCAGCGAGTGGTGAGGACCTGGAACTCGCTGCCGACGAAAGTGGTGGAAGCGGAAACACTCAATGTTTTCAAAGGGAGACTGGATAGGCACTTGAGGGAAATAAACTTGCAGGGCTACAGGGATAGAGTGGGGGAATGGGAATGACTTTTTTGCTCTACAGAGAGCCGGCACGGACTCGATGGGCTGAATGGCCTCCTTCTGCGCTGTTATGGCTCTGAGACTATGATTAATATAATCTATTTGAATATGCTTCCTTGGGGAAGATGCACAATCGGTGCTATCATCCTTCATTCTACATCCTCTACACATTGTAGGAGTATATCTTGGCTTGATAGTTTCTGAGGAAAGCTTGATATGTTCTGGGGAAATTATGTGCTGAGCATGCTTGGAAAATGTTGCCATGATGGCTCAAATAGGCAATGCCTCACATGCTCTGCTCCCACGTAATATAAAGTCCCAGAGCCTGCAATATTTCACTAATTCATTTTTCCACAACCAATAGTGTTTTTTCTTCTTGAAATGAAAACAGAAAATGCTGGAAACACTCAGCAGGTCAGGAAGCATCTGTGGAGAGAGTTAATGGGGTAGATATTAACCCCCCCCCCCCCCCCCCCGCCGCCCTAGATGGGCAGGAGAGGGCTGGGGGGAGTTGAAAATTAAAAATCGGGGAATGTGTCCCCAACCCATCGTGTACATGCCTGCCGCCTTTTTTATGGCGGTGGGTAGTAGACGTGCTTGTGTCCCGTCTTGGGGAATACAGGACACTTCATTATAATATTTAAATCAGGTTCCCACTGTGCAGTTGTGAGCCTGATTTTAAATTTAGTAGCTGCGGGCTGGGTTTCCCAGGGCTTGGGAAACCCAGCAGCGAAATAGAGACTGGAGCAGCCAGCTCCAGCAAGTAAGTGCTTTTTAGAGCACTCCTTGTGTGTCAGGAGGAGCAGGAGTGCTCCTCCCGGCCTCTCAAGCAAACCTCCTGCTGATTGTTGCCTCCCCACGCTGCCGTGATCGGCCAACACCCCCTGCCGCCCCCCCCCCCCCCCCCCCCCCATCCCCCCCCGGCGACCAAGTCCCGATCTCTCCCGATTGCTGGGTTTCCAAAGAGCTTAAAATGTGGGCAAAAAAGTCCGAAAATATTATACTAACCTGTCCTTTTCAGAAAGAAAAGATGTGCAACTTAGATTGGATATACATGCAGTTTCATGGGACAAAGTTAAGAGTATAAGGTAGTTCCTTTATATTTCAAGATGCAATAGTTCCATATGTATTCATACTTGTACAGTAGGGTCATAGAGGCCTGCCAGTAAAACTATATGGCTGCTACTTAATATAACCAATTCCTTGAAACCCTTGAGGTTCCATTCCATTCCATTCGCACAGCAGGGGGCTTAGCTAAGGCAGATGCATGGGAGCCCCATTCTCCCACATAAAAGGGTTGGCTGGTTCCACTGAACCCGAGAGAATACCTAGAGCAAAAACCTGAAATTGTAAGTCTGTCTGTCTTCTGACTGGTTTGTAGTATTCTGAAATCCTTACAGGAAGAACTGTGAAAGCCAGTAAAAGATTATTTGACAATTTTAGGTCTCATGGCAGCAGCCATTTTTATAGTTCCCAATGCCCGACTTTTTATGTAACTACTTTAGCTCAACTTGCTTACACAATGAACCCTAACAGACCCTCCTTTTCTAGCCAATGCAAATCGACCAGGTCTTGGTCTTAGACCTCCTATAATGGTTACAGAAGGACGGTGCACTAAAAGGTTATCTTCTACCACAACCTTCCTCTGTAGTTAATACTGGTAACAGATATGCTCCTGACAGGATGACTGACTCAAGAGTAACTGGCACATCAATCGATTGGAAGTAAGGCAAGCCTAGGAATACTTCCAGACCATACAGAAACTAAACAGAACTTCACTTGCCAGTAGAAAATCAAGGTCTTTATGTTTATTTTAAATTTGCACATAATGGAATAGTATTTGTACTCTTACAGTTGGTGAAGATGGACAAATTAAGATTTGGTCCAAAACTGGAATGCTGCGATCTACTATGGTGCAACAAGGTAGGGTTTTCAATTACAAGATTCTTTTGGGTACGTACTTTGGCTTTTTTGGTAGTGGTAGTGTAACAGTTTCTGAGGTGACACCAAATTGGGTACAACAGTTTTTATTTCAAGCACAAACGAGTATTAATACATTTCAGTATTTAAGCATTTACAGAGAAGTAAAATGTTATTACCCTGTTCCTCCTCTGGGTAGAGCATGCCTTCTAGTGCGGCATCTCGATCTCCACAACTAGAAGCTGCTTCATCTGTCTTCTTATACCCCTCTCAGTCACGTGACCCCGAACCATCAAAACTGTCGTACTTCGCCCCTTCCAGTTTTGTTTTCCCTTATCAGGCAGTGTGAATGCTGTATGCGTTCTGACTGGCCTGCTTTATCAAGTTAACTTTTGTTTCCTTTTGGCATATCAGAAGAGCATGAGATGTCTCACTCACAGCCCAGATGTTTAATGTGATCAGGGGGCCATCTGTTTACCAGTTCTGCTTTCCCCCCATTGTTTCAGGTAATCACGGATACTAGCACTTCCTTATCTGATGATCTCCTGATGTGATTATGCAAGTTCCAATAGTCTTTGTTCTCTCTTAATGTATCAGCAGTTGTTTTTAGGTTTAAACTAGGTGTATTTGACTACGTAAGGCATGATGGTAAAGTAGGCAGCAAAAATGTCAATTTGTAAATCCTTACAGTAGAACAACATATGGTTTGAGAATGTTAGTTGAAACATGTTGGTTGAAACATCAAAGAAAGTAAGACTTGCATTTATATAGCACCTTTCACAACCACCGAGCATCCCAAAGCGCTTTACAGCCAATGAAGTACTTTTTGAAGTGTAGTCACTGTTGTAATGTAGGAAACACGGCAGCCAATTTGCGCACAGCAAGCTTCCACAAACAGCAATGTGATAATGACCAGTTCATCTATTTTAGTGATGTTGATTGAGGGATAAATATTGGCTGGGACATCAGGGATAACTCTCCCACTCTTCAAAATAGTGCCATGGGATCTTTTACGTCCACCTGGGAGAGCAGACGAGGCCTTGGTTGAATGCCTCATCTGAAAGATGACACCTCCGACAGTGCAGTACTCCCTCAGTACTGTACTGGAGTGTCAGCCTAGATTTTTTTTGTGCTCCAGTCTCGAGTGGGTCAAAGGCAGTGTTGCAGATTCCAGTAATTAATTATATAGAACATCATTTTGGAATTGTGGAGATTGTATTTTTTTCTGCAGTTTTATTTGAAGATAGCCATTATTATACAACAATAAATGACTCATGAAGTGATGACATAGCCCCTGAATGACAACTTTTAAAACTATTTAGCTACTATTGCTGATACTTATATAGAGTTTTTGAACATTTATCAAAATACAAGTCATAAGGAAGGTTTATAAATCCTGTGACAAGGCACTGAGATAGTAAGTCGTAGGAATCTAGGAAGGAACTTAGGAACAGGAATAGGCCATTCAGCCCCTTGAGCCTGTTCTGCTGTTTAATTAGATTATAATGAGAAGTCGCACAACACCAGGTTATAGTCCAACAGATTTATTTAATTTTACAAGCTTTCGAAGCAGTTCGCTCCTTCGTCAGGTAAGTTAGCAGTGAGAGAATCTCCCAGTGAGATTCTCTCACTGCTAACTTACCTGACGAAGGAGCGAACTGCTTCGAAAGCTTGTAAAATTAAATAAATCTGTTGGACTATAACCTGGTGTTGTGCGACTTCTCATTTTTGTCCACCCCAGTCCAACGCCGGCATCTCCACATCATAATTAGATTATGACTGAGCTATATTTAAACTCCATTTGTCACAGTAACAGAGAACCATGCCTTAAGGCTGTTTAGTAGAAACAATTTAATTCCAGATCGTGTGCAGAATAATATATATCTAAATGTAGAATAAATATTAATTAGGAAGTACTTTTTTTAATTATTCTGTTCAAAAATAAACTGTCCAAGAATTATTGGACTCTGAGTTGGGGAAGAGGCTAATTACTAGACCATGATTTAAACATAAGAACATGGAGCAGGAGCAGGCCATATGGCCCCTCGAGCAATAAGATCGTGGCTGATCTTCGACCTGAACTCCACTTTCCCGCCCAATCTCCATATCTCTTGATTCCCCTAAAGTCCAAAAATCTATCCAGCTCAGCTTTGAATATACTCAGCTTTGAATATACTCAATGGTTCAACATCCACAGCCCTTTAGGTTAGAAAATTCCAAAGATTCACAACCCTCTGAGTGAAGAAATTCCTCCTCATCTCAGTCTTAAATGGACGACCCCTTATCCTGAGACTATGTTCCCTAGTTCTCGACTCCCTAACCAGGGGAAACAATCTCTCAGCATCTACCCTGTCAATCCCCCTCAGAATCTTGTATGTTTCAATGAGATCTCCTCTCATTCTTCTAAACTCCAGAGCGTATAGGCCCAATTTGCTCAATGGGCCTGAATTTGCGGTCGGAGGCTTCCTGCAGGCGAATGCCTCCAAATTGCAAGAAAAGTACGAACCTACCTGATGGTCCCGGAGGTTCGTAGACTCGTGCTCCTGGGCCTCTACGCGTACGCATGCATAAAGGCCCACGTATCCCAGGAGCGCATGTGGTTTGCATGTGCCTCTGGGATCACGTGGGCCAGGCCAACCAATCAGAAAGGGGGATCCCCATTATGCTTATGGGGAATCCATTTACGTACGTACAGAACCCCCATAAGCATGAATAGAAACCCCCTAAAAAACACAATTACACACCAGTTAAATAAAAAATAAATCATTACATGTTCAAAATTAATTAAAATACAATTTAATTAAACATTTAAAACAAAAATTTTATTTTTTGAAAAATAAATGTAAACGTTTTAAAGGGGCTAAAAATAACCTATAATTAATTTTAAAGTTTTTTTATGTTTAAATAATTAAAACTTATTTTAATTTATTTAAACTCTTACACTGGTAAAAGAAGGCCCTACGTTTGCCTTTACCAGGTGTAAGAGTTTCATGGGCATTCGCCGGGCAGTAGTTGGGCAACTCTCCACCAGCGAATGTCCATTTCCCGGGGATGCGGTGGATCTATCAAGCTGAAACTTGACAGATCGTAAGTTCCGGGTTTTCACGCATGCGCAGCACACGCGGAAACCCGGAACTTGCGGGGCATGGTGTGTACGCGGTCATAGGCCCTGGAAAATCCGGGCCAATCTCTCCTCATAGGACAACCCCCTCATCCTAGAATTTCCCACATGTTAAGTTAACAAGCTCAATTGTGTCCTCATGCAGAGGACAATAACTTCCTCAGACGAGGTGAAGACAAATTGGAGGGAGAGCCACCTGGGCAGGTCTTGTACAGCTGACAGAGTGGTATTGGGGGCAGATCATTTACAAAGTCACTTTCGTGGCTTGAGATACTGCATGGTGAGGAAACGAACAAAAAAGAGAATTTATAAAGAAGTACCTGAAGAATGAATTCTGATGAATCTTCAAAGAATAGTGGGATATGGAGTCCCAGTTAACCTACTGTTGCCTACTTCTACTTATTTAATAAAGGAGAGGGAATACATCAATTGGTCCTAAGAATGATAGCTGTGAACAATTTATGTTATAGCACTGGTGAGGTGCCAATCCACCAGCAGTTCAGGATGGCTTTCACCAGTACTAGGTTCAGCAGCTGGAGAATGGATTGTTCTGAGTGATGGGCAAGGCAAGATATGCTGGAACATAAGCACCGCTTGCTGCAAGCCTGCAGACTGGGATCGACAGGAAAACAGTGATGGGCTCTGTAGTTCCATAACAGTATTACAAATCCTTGCTCATGGCATATACCTCTAGAGTCTGCACAAAACACCTGTTGAATTAAAATATTTTGTAAGTTTGAGTTTGGTGATTTTTTTTTAAAAGCACATTTTATTTAGGTTTCTATTCAATAAAAAAAGTCAGCGGAATATATAAGCAGATGTAGACAATTATAGGTCCAATTTCTGATCTGTGCTGCGTTAGGTGACCTCTGCTGGGTAGCAATTAGGTTGTTACAATTGATTTCAGCGCCCCGTGGCTGTGGAAAGAAAGAAGCAACCACGGTGTCCTCTCCTCATTCCTGTCCAGTAGCTCCTGCAGAAAAATGCATGTATTAATGTCAGGTGAAGACAGGATCAAGCTCATTAATGATGGCCTTTTAATTTGGTCTTCAGTGGAACTTATTCATCAATAACTTGCACTGGTATAACACTCTATAATGTAGTGAAACATCCCAAGGTGCTTTAAAGGGGGGAGGGAAATTGATTCCAAGCAGTAATTAGAACATTTAGTGAGGTAACCAAAGGCATAGTTAAAGAGGTAGATTTTGAAGAGGCTTTTGAAGGTGGTGAGAGATGTAGCAGAACCAAAAATTTTAGGAAGAGAATTCCAGAGTGCAGAGTTGAGATGCCAGCAATTATGCGAGGAGTACAATAGACCAGAGTCAGAGAAGCAGAAGGTATAGGTTTGCAATGGAAGGCTGGAGGAATTTACCATGAAGTGAAGCTATGGGAAAAGTTGTAAACGAGGAGAAGGATTTTAAAATCTATGTACTAGAGGTTGGGAAGCTGGTGAAGGTCGACAAGAACAAGCTTGTTATGGAACAGTGTATCCTTCGGCTCACTGTGAGTAATGACTGGACATCTGCTAGTATATATATGTTTTTTTAATGACCACCCATGTCAAAGTCACAAATTAGATCCTTTATCACTCTAAATAATGTCATCCTTTGTCACTCTAGGTAATAGCCATTTAGTATGAAATAGTATGAGAGTAGTGGAGTTTTGAATGCATTCACGTTTGTGTAGAGTGGGCTTTGGGAAGCCAGAGAGGAAAGTATTATAGAATTCGAGCCTATAGATGACAAAGGTGTGGCTGAGAGTTTTGTTGGTGGTAGTAGTGAGTTAGAGATGGAGGCAGACAACAACAATTTGTAATTATATAGTACCTTTAACATAATAAAATATCCCAAGGTGCTTCACAGGAGCGTTATCAAACAAAATTTGACACCGAATAAGGAGATATTAGGGCAGATTACCAAAAGCTTGGTCAAAGAGGTAGGTTTTAAGGATCATCTTAAAGGAGGGGAGAGAGGTATAGAGGCAGAGAGGTTTAGGGAAGGAATTCCAGAACTTAGGACTTTGGCAGCTGAAGGCATGGCTGCCAATGGTGGCGCGATTAAAATCGAGGATGCTCAAGAGGACAGAATTGGAGGAGCGCAGATATCTCGGAGGGCTGTAGGCAATGTTCCCTGTAATATTTTTTTGGGCTGCACGGCCCATTCAACAGCCCGCGCATGCACGGTTTTTAAAATTTAAAAGCTGGCTCACTGGCTGCACGGGACCCCTGGAGCGCCGCGCGGTCGCGCAGCTTAAAGGAAACATTGGTTGTGGGGCTGGAGGAGATTACGGAGATAGGGAGGGGCAAGGCCATGGAAGGATTTGAAAACAAGGTTGAGAATTTTAAAATTGAGGCTTTCCTTAACTGGGAGCCAATGTGGGTCAGCGAGCATAGGGGTGATGGGTGAATGGGACTTGGTGCGAGTTAGGACACCGGCAACAGAGTTTTGGATGACCTCATGTTTACGGAGGGTAGAACGTGGGAGGCCGGCCAGGAGTATGTTGGAATAGTCAAGTCGAGAGGTAAAAGGCATGGATGAAGGTTTCAGCAGCGGATGAGCTGAGGCAGGGGCGGAGACGGGCGATGTTACAGAGGTGGAAATAGGCGGTCTTAGCAATGGTGCGGATTTGTGGTCAGAAGCTCATCTCCGGGTCAAATATGCAATGTTGCAGAGGTGGAAAAGTGTGATTTTGATAATGCCTAGGATGTGGGGTTTGAAGCTCAGCTCATTTTAGGTCAAATAGAACACCAAAATTGTGCACGGTCAGGCTCAACCTGATAAAGCTCATAAAGAGGATGGCGATGAAATTGGGAAGTAACAGGATATTTTCAATTTTGCCAGTATTAAGTTAAAGAAAGTTCTGGCTCACGCATGACTTGATGTTGGACAGGAAAGCAACAGTTGAAGAGACAAGTGTAATGATGAGACATTATGGATGTTATCAGCATTTGTATGCAACTTGACTATGCTTATGGATTATGTTCAACAAGGACTAGGAAGAGGCTAAGATTGAAACTTTGGGCATGGAAGAGAAGCCATTGCAGGACATGACCTCCATGGGAACCGAACTCTAGCCAGCACTGAAGTATGTGTCACCCTGCATCGTGGTTCTCTCAATCTGAGCCCCCAGTATGTTGAATCCAGACGACCCTTGTATATTGGAGCATAAGATCCCGATATAGCCCCAGTCAAAAAATCAAGAGAGAAATTGCAAATGAGCTTAGGATCTCTGTCTCCAGGTGCTCCATGCAGATGGCTTTGGAGTTGCCACATGCTTCATGGTGGCCTGCAATTATACATCACTATGCTCCTGGGTAGTGGGCTCCTCCACACTAGCCAGTAGACCTTGCAGGGCAATTTCTGCATTCATAAATGACTACACGAAGTGTTCGTGCTCAGATAGCGGTATTGTGTGCAGTTTTGGTCGCCTTATCTGAGGAAGGATGTTCTTGCCATGGAGGGAGTGCAGCGAAGATTCACCAGACTGATACCTGGGATGGCAGGAATGACGTATGAAGAGAGATTGGGTCGATTAGGCATATATTCGCTAGAGTTTAGAAGAATGAGAGGGGATCTCATTGAAACTTATAAAATTCTAACCGGACTAGACAGACTAGATGCAGGAAGGATGTTCCCGATGGCGGGGGAGTCCAGAACCAGGAGTCACAGTCTAAGGATAAGGGGTAAGCCATTTAGGACTGAGATGAGGAGGAATTTCTTCACCCAGAGAGTGGTGAACCTGTGGAATTCTCTACCACAGAAGGCAGTTGAGGCCAATTCATTAAATATATTCAAGAAGGAGTTAGATATATTTCTTAAGGCTAAAGGGATCAAGGGATATGGGGAGAAAGCAGGGACAGGGTACTGAATTTGGATGATCAGCCATGATCTCATTAAATGGTGAAGCAGGCTCGAGGGGCCGAATGGCCTACTCCTGCTCCTAGCTTCTATGTTCTATGTTCCTCTATGTACAGGCTCAAATAGGTATGAATCCCTGTCTTCAATCGCTGAGGAAAGAGCTGTGTGCTGTTACTTCACTTGGTCGTTCTCACTCTTGCTCAGCCCTTCACCCAATGCTCTCTCCTCACCTGACTTCCTGACTTGCTAAATTCCTCAGTGTACATGTATTTTAGCTGGTGCCTGTGCCAGGTGGAGTGAGTGATGTGGGATGCTGGCTTTTTGGTTGTCTTTGGGAGCTGAGACATCATTTTGATAGGTGTGTATCGAAACAGAAAAGGAACATATATTATAATGACTGTAAGGAATCCCTTTAAACAGAAGTGACACTAGTATATTGTGTGCTTTACTGTTTTTATGCAGTCTATGCCTGTGTTCTCAGTGAGTAGGTGTTGGGAGGACGATAAATAAGAAAAGGATGGTACTAGCCCTGAGCTTCAGTGAAACCTGCAAGTGCTTCCTGCACCACTTCTATGGCCTTTAACATGACCGTTTCCATAGGAAAGTCAAAGTCCAATTTTTGGAGGCATCCCTCTGGTATGCTTTCACTCTCGACTGTTATACAATGCCCTTTTCTGTACGGAGAGACAAATGCAAATATTAGAATTTGGAAGAGCAGAGACAGTGGGGATAATTTTCAACTTCACCACATAGGCAGTAGTCAATGGGATGAAAATAAGGCGGGTTCTACAACGAACGGGCGATTTTCTTCACCAGGTTCCCACCCACGCGGTGGTTGAAAATGATCCCCACCCACTTGTGCCAAAATTGTGAGAGCTGTCCCACAGACTAGTTAAGCAACAGCTGACATAGTCATATTCACAGAATCATACCTTTCAGCCAATGTCCCAGACTCCTCCATCACCATCCCTGGGTATGTCCTGTCCCACTGGAGGTGGCGGCACTGTGGTATACAGCCAGGAAGGAGTGGCCCTGGGAGTCCTCAACATTGACTCCAGATCCCATGAAGTCTCATGGCAGCAGATCAAACATGGGCAAGGAAACCTCCTGCTGATTACCACCTACCATCTAGCGCCCTCCCTCAGCTGATGAATCAGTACTCCTCCATGTTGAACACCACTTGGAAGAAGCAGTGAGGGTAGCAAGAGCACAGAATGTACTCTGGGTGGGGGACTTCAATGTCCATCACTAAGAGTGGCTTGGTAGCCCCAATATTGACCGAACTGGCTGAGTCCTGAAGGACATAGCTGCCAGACTGGTCCTGCGACAGGTGGTGAGAAAACTAACACAAGGGGACAAACCTACTTGACCTCGTCCTCACCAATCTACCTGTTGCAGATGCATCTGTCCATGACAGTATTGGTAGGAGTGACCACCGCACAGTACTTGTGGAGACGAAGTCCTGTCTTCACACTGAGGACACCCTCCATTGTGTTGTGTGGCACTACCACCGTACTAAATGGGAAAGATTCAGAACAGATCTAGCAGCTCAAAACTGGGCATCCGTGAGTATAGTATTCTCAGATGGGACAGTCTTTCTCTTTTATCTTCTCTCCATTGCTCAGGATTTGCTTTTATAATTTGCTGCTCTTAATGCAGCTACCCTTTAGGTAAAAGCTGTTTTAAGAGCTGCTGTTTCATTGGAGATATCCCACATCAGTGAACTCGCTGCACCTTGCAATCTTGTAGAAAGTTAATAAACTGTCCTCAAAATTGTGTCCGGTCAAGTCTCTGGTGCTAAATTTTGGTTCAATGTTGTTCACACCTGACAACAGTGAAAAATGGATCGCTATCTGAAACCTTTTTGTTATGAGTCTTTTTGAAAGCTTTTTTTTAACAACCCAGGCAAGTTGGTAACATGAACGCAATTCTGTTTCACAGTGTAATGTTTTAGAATGGCTATGCAATCTTGTGCCATGAGAGAAAAAATGACTAGAACACATATAATGTGGTAACATTTTTTCATAAGCCTGCACTTCCCTGTCCATTATGTTTCAGATGCCCGTAGAACACTGTAATACAAATTTCTGTGCCGTATTTGAAAAAATGTGGAAACAAACAAAGGCAGTCATTTGGAATGCACAGAAAAATTCTCTTGAAACAGACACTACAAGAACCATAAATAACAACAAAAAATGCTGGAAACACTCAGGAGGTCAGGCAGCATCGTGGAGAGAGAAACAGAGTTAACGTTTCAGGTCGATGACCCTTCGTCAGAACTGGAAAAAGTTAGAGATGTAACAGATTTTTAAGCAAGTGTAGGGGCAGGGAAAGGGAGGAGGGGAAGGAAAGAACAAAGGGAAGGTCTGTGATAGGCTGGAAGGCAGGAGAGATTAAAAGCCAAAAGGGATGATGGTGCAAGGCAAAAGGAGATGGTAATGGGACAAGTTAAGAAACAAGATGACTCTAGATGAGGTGTAAATGGCAATGGCAGAATCATCAACAGCTGCCATGTGAGAAAAAAATTTAAATAAATAAATAGGGGTCGAGGTTATAGTCTGAAATTGTTGAACTTGATGTTGAATCTAGAAGGCTGTAAAGTGTCTAATCGAAAGATGAGGTGCTGTTCCTCGAGCTTACGTTGGGCTTCGATGGAACAGTGTAAGAGGCCGAGGATAGAGAGATCAGAGTGGAGCGGAGAATTAAAGTGACAGGTGACCGGAAGCTCGGGGTCATGCTTACGGACTGAACGGAGGTGCTCCGCAAAGCGGTCACCCAATCTGCGTTTGGTTTCCCCAATGTAGAGGAGATCGCATCGTGAGCAGCGAATACAGTATATTAAATTGCAAGAAGTACAAGTAAATCGCTGTTTCACCCGGAAGGAGTGTTTGGGGCCCTGGACAGTGGGAAGGGAGGAGGTAAAAGGGCAGGTGTTGCATCTCCTGCGCTGCCATGGGAAGGGGAAGGGTTGTTGGGGGGTGATGGAGGAGATAGAAGAGTGGACCAGGGTGTCGTGGAGGGAGCGGTCCCTTCGGAATGCTGAAAGGGGAGGGGCGGGGAAAGATGTGTGTGGTGGTGGGATCATGCTGGAGGTGGCAGAAATGGCGGTGGATGATCCGTTGAATGTGGAGGCTGGTGGGGTGAAAGGTGAGGACAAGGGGAACCCTATCGTGGTTCTGGGAAAGAGGGGAAGGGGTGAGAGCAGAAGTGCGGGAAATGAAACGGACACGGTTGAGGGCCATGTCAACTACGGAAGAGGGGAATCCTCAGTTGAGGAAAAAGGAAGAGAACTACAAGAACCATGATGTCTGCAGTGTCTTAATTGAACTGTGTATGAATTCATCCAATCTTTACTTAACATCAATTACACAGCAGCAGAATAACGTATAGTGCTCTGAGATGTAATGTTCCTGTCCTTAAAGGACAACAAATCCTCTGATCTCCTCCAGCTCCACAACCCCCCGAGATATCTGCGCTCCACTAATTCTGCCCTCTTTAGTATCCCTGATTATAATCGCACAACCATTGGTGGCCATGACTTCTGTTGCCTAGGTCCTAAGCTCCAGAATTTCATGCCTCTCTACCTCTCTTTCCTCCTTTTAAGATGCTCCTTAAAACCTACCTCTTTGATCAAGCTTTTGGTCATCTGCCCCATTTTCTCCTTATGTGGCTCGGTGTCAAATTTTTTTGTCTTATAATACTCCTGTGAAGCGCCTTGGGACGTTTTACTATGTTAAAGGCGCTATATAAATACAAGTTGTTGTTGTTGTATAGATAACATCCCAGGCGATACACTAGTTAAGTTATAACAATGTGCGCAGATGGTGCGATGTTCAAAAAAGAAGGTGCGAGAGGAGTAGGGGGATAGACCAGTGTGATATTTGGTGATTAGGGCCACACCACCACCATGTCAGTTTGGGCAGGGAAGGTGGTGGAAGGTATAGCCAGGTGGAGAGGCTTCAGTAAGGGGAAAGGTGTTATCACCCATGAGCCAAGTTTCCATCAAGGCCATGAATTTGATGCAATCATCCACAATAAGGTCATGGATGGCTAAGTGAATGGACATTCAGCAGGGAGGTGCGGCGAGGGGCAGTGATTGATGATCCGTTGTCCACCGGACCAATGGGACAGAAGGAGATTGTCATGATTAACCCCCAGCGGGCGCGCTGGGTGGGAAGACCGATGAGGGAGTAAGATGGGACAGTTGGGGTTGCTGCTCGAAAGGAGACCATGATTAGTGTCTCGATGGGCCCTTTGAAGAATGGCAAAAGAGGCACCGAGAGAAGGTGTGTGCTTATGCAATCGGGAATCAAGCCTGGGACAGCGGCAGGAGAGTAAGAAGGTCAAGGAATAGTTGAAGGGTTGGGGAATGGATTTGGTGGGGGGGACAAAAGTACCCCAGATGGGAGAAATAAAATGAAACATGACTGGGTGACAGGAAGGGGAGGACACAGGACAGAAGGGCCTGAGGGGTAAAGAGAAGAGAAATAAAAAGGCCGATAAAGTACAGACTCTGGTCCAGAGTGGCAGCCAAAATGCGCATGCGAATTCTCACAGGGAAACTCAGGTTACATAGGCATGGCAAAGATTAGGACAGATATATCCTGTTTGTAAATGGAGAATAGGTAGGAGACAAAAAAAAGTCCAAAGATAAAGTCAGAGGTCCTGTGGTGGGATACAATTGACTTGCAGAACCAATTCAGGTGGCAGCCTGAAGCACTGACGAACTGATATCCAAGTTCGAAGATGGGTGCGGATGGCGAGGGAGTCCAGGAGCAGTTTGAGGGGCACAGTATCAGTGGACGCACTGCTAGAAGTATTTCCATGGAAAATTGAGAGTCACGGTGGTGTGTAGACCATGAGCATAGGCTGATCTAGGGGTCCAACGAAGATGCGTAGTGGTCTCGGTGATTTAGTAGTGCATACCAACTGATCCAGTATACTAATGGAGGAATGAATGGAGTCAGCGACAATGGGAGGCAGGCGAAAAGCGGCAGTGCAGAAGTCGCTGGGCAACAATGGAGCAAAATTCAAAGCAGAATGGGAACCAGCAAAAAAACGATCAGAGCTAGCTCAGCGTAGACTGAAAAATTCCGACAAAGGAGCAGAAAACTGAGCACACAGCAGGCCAGATACTAGAATCGAGATAGCCCAGCAGAGAATACAGTCTCCGTGGAAACAGCGGCAAAGTTGGAGGTCCAGAGCAGTGGAGAAATGGACTGCAGCCCAGGAGAAGTGGATTTCTGGCCAGGACTCATACAGCAGCAAAGTAAGCTGAGAAACCAACAGTGCACTGAAGTACAACCAGAAGTTCAGCAGGTAATAACAACAGGTGGGCGATGGACTATAGGGTCGAGAAAGTTACCTTAAAGTTTGAAGCGACTGAGTAGTCGAGCAGAGTCACAGCAGTCGAATCTTACATTGTAGTCATACACTGTAGTAGGACAGTGTGGTCCTGATGGGGGAGGAATCAAGGAGTTGAGAAGTCAAATTTGAGCAGAGTTCCAGCTCAAGTGGAAAAAACAAGCAGGATTGGAAAATGGCTCTGCACAGGTAACTTTAAACTTGTAGCTTGGGCCAGACGAACTTAAACAGTGGAAGTGGGAGATTGGAGGGAAAGGGCAAGGGATAGCAATGGATGACCAAGAATGGTGTTGCGGAGCAGAGAAGCTCAGTCAGGAGCTGCCAGCCCACCTTGAACAGACAAATGTGCAGGTGAATGTTAAGTACTGCATTGATACTTATGTTAACTTGCTGTTGTACATAATTTGTCCTATACAAAACTTCAACCGGGAACAGTAGCATCGTGGTTGTTACTGGTCTAGTAATCCAGAGGCGTGGACTAATGATCCAGCGACATGAGTCATAGTCATAGAGTCATAATGGCACAGAAGGAGGCAATTCGGCCCATCGCATCCGTGCCGGCTCTCTGTAGAGCAATCCAGTCAGTCCCATTCCCCCACTCTATCCCCGTAGCCCTGCAAGTTTATTTCCCTCAACTGACTATCCAGTCTCCCCTTGAAAACCTTGGGTGCCTCCACTGCCACCACTTCCATCGGCAGCGAGTTCCAGGTCCTCACCACTTGCTGCGTAAAAAAGTTTTTCCTCACGTCCCCCTGTATCTCTTGCCCAAAACCTTAAATCTGTGTCCCCTAGTCCTTGTACCATCAACTAGTGGGAACAGCCTTTCCCCATCTAGCCTATCCAAACCTGTCATAATCTTGTACACCTCTATCAAATCACCCCATAACCTCCTTTGCTCTATTGAAAACAAATCCAGCTTCTCCAACCTGTGCTTGTAGCTAAGATCCCCATCCCAGGAACCATTCTGGTAAATCTCCTCTGCACCCTCTCAAGGGCCTTCACATCCTTCCTAAAGTGTGGTGACCAGAACTAGATGCAATACTCCAGTTGTGGCCTAACCAGCGCTTTAAAAAGGTTCAGCATAACTTCTCTACTTTTGTACTCAATACCTCTATTTATGAAGCCCAAGATCCCATATGCTTTGCCAACCACTCTCTCAATATGACCTGCCACCTTCAGGGACCTATGCACATTAACTCCCAGGTCCCTCTGTCCCTGCACACTCTTCAAAACTATGCCATTAAGTGTATAAATCCCATTATGAATTCAAATTTAAATTCAGTTAATTAAATAAATCTGGAATAAAAAGCTAGTATCAATAATGGTGACCATGACACTTCCGGATTGTCGTAAAAACCCATCTGGTTCACTAATGTCCTTTACGGAAGGAAGTCTGCCGTCCTTACCTGGTCTGGCCTGTATTTGACTCCAGACCCACAGCAATGTGATTGACTCTTAACTGCCCTCTGAAATGGCCTAGCAAGCCACTCATTTGCACCAAACTGTTACATCACCACACTGACTACAGCGGTTCAAGAAGGTGGCTCAAGGGCAAGGCAATAAATGCTGGCCTTGCCAACGATGCCCACATACCGTGAACAAATAAAAAAATTAAAAAAATTAGTGGTTTAGCGACCTTTTCTCACTTATTGGGAGAAATTTGGTATAGCCCCGTTTGGGGCACTAAAACTTTAAAAGTTGAAAAATTAGTGGCAGGCGCTAATCATTCTCGCCTCCCACGAAATTCAGTTTTAGTGCTCCAAGAGAGAAGTGGAGTGCTAAATCAAGCGCTAACCACTTCTCTTAGGGCGCTAAAGTGTGTGAGAGGGGCGGTAGCGGCAGAGCGCTGAAGAATGTGCAGTGCTACCGGCATCAGAGGCTCCTTCCCTCGCTTAAAGGGAAGGGCCAATGATGGTTTGCAACATTCTTCTTAGTTCTGTGGGTCAGGGGACCTGCGCGACTTCCATTACAGCCCCAATCACTCTGAGAGTGGAGGGCTTCAAAAACTTTCAGCAGGCACCAGACTGGTGCGAAGAATAAAGTTTGGCATATCTGACCACCACTGTCTTTAATTATCGCTCCCCAAGCGGCCAGCTGAGGTGACAACGCCTCCTGTTGCTGCCGTTGTTGACACCCGGCGTTGCAGCAGGGGGCGGGAGCAAATTTCACATCCGGGGCGGTAACGTGGCCCTGCGCACTTGATAACTTCATGATCTACGGGGCGCTAGAGACCGAAGCGGTAAGTGTTAGCGCCAGGGAAGTTTGCGGGGGCGCTGAATTCACCCTGCCCAGTTGGTAACCCCTTAGTGCCCCATTACTGCCGCCCCACCGCTGCTAACGGGAGGCACAAAGCTGCTGAATTTATAGCCCCAAGGCTATATGGTGGCATTCTGGTACAACCCAACAATATGAGGGTACTTTGTTTGCCCTGAGGCACAATATTCTATATACTTCACACACAAGGCCAAGTTTTGATACATAGGAAGCATGGACTTGCCTATGGAAGTTGACTTTCAGGCTGAATGATCTTCATGGTGATCTTATTGAAACATATAAGATACTGAGGGGGCTTGACAAGGTAGATGCAGAGAAGATGTTTTCCCTCATGGGGGAATCTAGAACTAGGGGGCATCGTTTCAGAATAAGGGGTCGTCCATTTAAAACTGAGATGAGGAGGAATTTCTTCTGAGGGTTGTAAATCTGTGGAATTCTCTGCCCCAGAGAGCTGTGGAGGCTGGGTTATTGAATATATTTAAGGTGGAGATAGACAGATTTTTGAACAATAAGGGAGTGATGGGTTATGGGGAGCGGGCAGGGAAATGGAGCTGAGCTCAAGATCTCATTAAATGGCGGAGCAGGCTCGAGGGACCAAATGGCCTACTCCTGCTCCTATTTCTTATGTTCTTATGAACATAAATAAGGAGTATTTAATATCAACTTTAAGTGACATTGTTCTGGTTCACATGGGTAGTTCAATCTAGTGTCATCATTATCGGGGTAAAGCTACATTATTATGGTGATGTACAGCATAATTTCATTGACCTTGCACAACTCCTGTAAACTTTTTCCTGTTTTAATTGCCGAGTAGAAATTAATTCAAGGCTTTTCAGTTTATTGCCTCAAGTCTTACTCTGCTTCTGACTGGGTGTCAATAAAACTGTTGAATTCTTGTCACCATTTAAAAGTCTTCTGTTGTACATTAGCATTCCAGAGTGACAAGGTGTTAATTTCTGATGCGTGCTTTTGACATGTGGTTTCATTGTATACGTGTTGCTAGCTAATGGCCATGAATTACGCAATAAGAATTATTTTGGGCAGATTGTCTTGGGACTTGTGTCTGTGGTTCCTGGTTATGAATCCACAGTATGTGTACAGTGAAACCAGATGTTAAACGTTTGCATTAAAAATTAACACTCATCGCTCAGGATTCTGTGGAGTTATCAATCTAAAGAGGGAAAAAATGGTGCAGCAAGAATTTAAACTGCAGTCAACAAGCATACTTACTTGTTCTGCATTGCATTAATGTTCGTATGGTAGCTGGCCATAGAAGTATCAGTATGCATGTCAATGGCAATTATGCAGATGCAGTCATGATGCCATCAGCAAGCAGCAGATCACAGTCGGCCATTTTTGTAAGGAATAGAAATATGTCTGGTGGGGGAGGAATATCTCTTGGGAGATTAGGGCATCCTTCTGCATCCGTAGCTGCTGAACTCACTGAGAGATCCCATAACTGCAGAGGAGGACTCTGAGCACTTGTTTGCTGTTCCATGTTCTCCACCTCCACCTACCAGAACCGTGTTCTATCTAGTTTTGACACAACAAAAGAGGTGTCTCTGCATGTAGAAAGGATTGATATGAGGAAATCTGATGCCCCAAATGAGTGCCATCTGCAATGCCTTGAAATGCAGAGAGCCCTGCCACCTGTTTAAAGCTCCGGGTCCTTTTCTCATGCAAACACTGAATCAGCTGAAAAGGTGATGAAGGTATTGCCCCTTGCAAACATAGTGTCTGGCACTTGCTTGATATAGCTGTCTTCTTAGGCAGTCCCTCGGAACCGAGGATGACTTGCTTCCACATTAAAAATGAGTTCTCGGGTGACTGATGAGTCTAATGTGGGACCTACAGTCTCTGTCACAGGTGGGGCAGACGGTGGTTGAAGGGGCGGGTGGGTGGGGATGCTTGGGTTGACGTGCGCTGCTTGCGCTTGGCTTCCGCTTGCTCCCGGCAAAGAGACTCGAGGTGTTTGGCGCCTTCCCAGATGCTTCTCCTCCACTTTGTGCTGTCTTGGGCCAGGGTTTCCCAGGTGCCAGTGGGGATGTTGCACTTTTTCAAGGAGGCTTTGAGGGTGTCCTTGAAGCGTTTCCTCTGCCCACCTGGGGCTCTCTTGCTGTGCCGGAGCTCCGAGTAGAGCGCTTGTTTTGCGAGTCTCGTAACAGGCATGCGGACAATGTGACCCGTCCATCGGAACTGATTGAGCGTGGTCAAAGCTTCGATGCTGGGGATGTTGGCCTGAGCGAGAACACTGACGTTGGTGCGCCTATCCTGCCAATGGATTTACAGGATCTTCCGGAGGCAGCGTTGGTGGCACCTCTCCAGTGCTTTGAGGTGCCTGCTGTACATGGTCCATGTCTCTGAGGCATACAGAGGGCGGGTATCACTACTGCTCTGTAGACCATGAGCTTAGTGCCGGGTTTGAGATCCTGGTCTTCAAACACTCTGTTCCTCAGGCGACCAAAGGCTGCACTGGCACACTAAAGGCCTCCAGTCCAGATCCAAGGTCGTCCCATTCTCTGTCGTCGAATTACAGTATGCAGACGACGCTTGCGTCTGCGCACACTCGGAGGTCGAACTCCAAACCACGTCAACACCTTTACCGAAGCGTACAAGAGCATGGGCCTTACACTAAACATCCGTAAGACAAAGGTCCTCTACCAACCTGCCCCCGCCACACAGCACTGCCCCCCGATTATCAAAATCCATGACAAGGCCTTGGACAACGTGGACCACTTTCCATACCTCGGGAGCCTACTGTCAACAAGGGCAGACGTCGATGACGAAGTCCAACACCGCCTTCAGTGATATAGCTGTGCACTGCAGACGGCCTGATGTGGCAGATGCACGTAAGCTTCACACTGTGCTTGAACCGATACCCTCCAGAGGATGGGGTATTCCCATGTTAGGGTTGCTCCATGGTTAATGGGCTCCAAGAATGGGCCACACAAGAAATGTGTGCAAAACTGAGGAACACATTTGCCTTTGCCTTCCTTCTGATATTGTAAACTTCTTTTTCGTTTGCAGCCAGGTGCAAAGAATCAGCATGACCGTATTGCTCAGGCAACTCTATGCAGCTTTCATTTGTGATCATCAGTCTTAAAAATAGCCACCCTCGTATGCTGCACTTGCTGCAGCAGGACCTCCAACACTTCATTATCAAAGGCAGCAGTGTTACCCAGATCATCTCCATTGTACTATTTTGATTAAATTCTCCACTTTTTTTCCCCTTTAAGGGCTGCTGCCTTGCTGGATTTTCTGACTCCCAGCTGAGTGTGCCACAAGTCACACTTTCTGGGCAAGCTTGTAACTTAATGGTGTTTGGATCACTCAAAAGATGTGTTGCTGTGCAGTGCAGCTACGATGAACAAGATCATCATGATTTGCTGGATGCTTCACATATGCACGATCAGAAAAGGTGTGCATATGCAGCTGGTCAAGGAAGCCAATAGATCTGCAGCCTCCTAGGAAGAGGTGGCGACATACTTAGGGGGAGCTAATGTGAATGCCTGTAGCAGGAAAAGTGCAGCAACACTCCCTGCTTGCTAGCTACTTTGAGCAAAGGACACTTTTTATCACTGTGTAGCACACATTGTAACTCCTATGAAGATGGCAAACATTCCATCCACTCAACCTGAATTACTCCATCACTTGGAACCTTTCAACACCCCACCCCCCACCCAAAATACAGTACGAACAAATAATAAACAAAACCAAGTGGATTTGTTGGCTGCTTTTTTGATATTCCGATGCCAGTACTTTCTCTTAGTGCTTGTCCTACTCTTTAACATAAGACTGACAAGTGCTCCATGAGTAACAGGAGTAACCACAGTAAGAAGCTGCTAGATCCAAGACCATGTGATGTCCCTGCAACAACTCAAGTCAAATGGCCTATTGTTGTGGTCATTAATGCCTGCCTCCTCTCTGACAACTCCTTACTCCTTTCAAAGGATTAACTGGCGGTAGAATTTGTGCAATCTCCTATAGAGGAGGCCGCCACATGAGACCCTTCCCATATAAAGTGCTCAATGCTGGGGCTCCCAGCTCGATGTTCCGTGATCTCCATGAGCACAGTCCATAAGCCGTTTCCACTTTGAGTGAAGCTTGCTGTTTCCAAGTAATTACCCAGTCTATCAGCTCTGGTAGTGGCCATGGTCTCAGTGGTGCCAGTCACAGCATTTGAGAGAAATCTGTGTTATGCTTGCTCCCTCTGGTTTTGGGGCTCTCCTGCATATAGCTGTGAAGATGCCACTCACTCCTAGATACTCTGCATTTGAGGAAATTCCTTTCACTAATTTTAGTGATATCACAGGTGCAGTGTCGCAAATCCTGTTACAGGCTATCATAGAAAACTCAAAATATGTTTCAAAAGCTGCCTGCTGCTGCATTAACTCCCTTCCGAAGGCAAGTCCAGTAAGATACCAACCGCTTGCCCATACTGCTGGCACAGGGTCGCAAACTTTCTAGATGTTTTCTCTTCTCCTGTTACCACTCATTTGCTCCTCCTCACTTGTGAATTGTGCTTCACCCAGTGCCCCTTCCTCAAATTCAAGGAAGGACAGTTTTCGGGGCGCTAGTAACTGTGCTGGCCCAAGGGACAGGTGGCGTGTTTGCCACATTGTGTTGTGAAATGTTTGTGCTGGTGGCACCAATCCCTCCATCCTTCTAATCTTGGGAAGGAGCTACAGGAAAAGAAAAGGATTAAGATTTATAATGCATTCCACAGACAGTGGCTACTAAGACAGGTAAGTTGATACAATGTTATTGTGTCATGTAGTGAGTAACAAATGTAGCCCCTGTTGTAAGGATTTGGCAAGACAATGACAATATGAAAGATAATAACAAAAGGAGGATACTTTCTAGTTGGTAGCATCACAACTTCAAACGTCCTCTTCAATGCTTTCTGGACTATTGCCTCTTGGATGACTGTGTTCTGGAGAGTACAATTCAGAAACCCCTTATGCTCTCATACGTTGTAGAGTGTGGCCAATTGAGCACAGAGATTCTTTGTTCCACAGACTGTGTTGTCCCTGGATACACTGAGGATCCATGATAGCACATATTGCACTCCACGCACATCATGAGTATTCCCTGGACTGCCATCCCTCTGTGTCAAAATTACCTATTTAAAAATGTGGATAGTGTTAGCCTGAAATCTCACTAGCACCAAACTTTTGCAAGAATCAAACTCTGCTTACTTGCTTCACGTAAATATTAATGATAGACAAACACCTCTCACTTTCCAGTCTTGGGCCTGTAGCTTCAGCCCAAGTGTCCTTTCAGAGCTGATTTCTGAATTGGGGAAAAGTTCCTCCACTAAATTTCGCAACTTTATCTTTGTTAGGTTTTTTTATTGATGGGTTGAGGGAATATTTGAGACTATTTAGCCCATAGTGTCTATGCCAGCTCTTTGCTAGAGCAATCTAAAACTAATTCCACTGTCCTGCTCTCTCCCCATAGCCCTGCATCTTCCTCAGTTTCAAATGTTGGTCCACTTTTCCCTGAAAATCTCAAAGGTCTCTGCCTCAATTCATCCCAGTAGCAAAGCATTCCATGTTTTAAGTCTCCATGTAAAGAATATTCTCTTAACCTATCTCCTCGCTCTCTGTGACAATTTTAAATTGATTTTTTTTGTCACTGACTCCCCAGTCAGATAAAATAGTCTTTACTTATTCATCCTATCAAAAATGATCATATTCTCCTCTTAGCCTCCTCTGCTCCAGTGGAAATAGTCCCAGGGGGTCTCCCACAGTTGAAAGCTTCTTAGGATCAGGTATATCATTCCCTATGAGTATACCTTTGTATGCCATTATCATCAAGGAGGAGCAGGAGGGAATGGAGGAAAGGAGAGTGAGGCAGCATTTAAGGAGGATGTACTTCAGAAGAAATCACCAAAGGAATACACAGGTAATATATTGCTATTACGACCTTAGTGAGGAGATGTGCAAATTAAGTCAATGGGGATTGGGGGGAAACTCTAGTGGCTGGAGTCATACCTGGCACAAAGGAAGGTGGTTGTTAGAGGACAATCATAGCCCCAGGATATCACTACAGGAGTTCCTCAAGGCAGCGCCCTAGGCCTAACTACCTTCAGCTGCTTCATCAATGTCCTTCCCTTCATCACAAGATCAGAAATGGGGCTGTTTTCTGATGATTAAACATCAGCTTCATTCACAGTTCCTCAGATAATGAAGCAGTCTGTGCCCACATGCAGCAACATCTGGACAACATCCAGGCTTGGGCTGATAAGTGGCAAGTAACATTTGCATCACACAACCATCTCCAACAAGAGAGGTGCAACCTGACAGTCTTTATTGTGAGAGGTGCTTGGCTGCTCCAGTGCACAAAAGAATCATGGGCTGAGGTATATCGGCTCTCATGGCAGCTTGCTCCTAGGAGAGAGCCGCTGCTAGCTGCATCTCTAGAGCTTGTTCCTGGGCAGCCTGGTGGCATCTCTTACATGCCTATAGTGTGGTGCTATTTGGGGGAAGGCCCGATGTTTGGCATGTGCTGTTTTCCTGAGAAATAGTAGCCTTAGACTGGTCTATTCCAGCTGTTGCCATTCTACTGGGCTGTGTCCTCACTGATCAGCGAGATGACTGGTGTAATGCCAGCTATCAAAAGCCTTGAGAGACAGAAGTTGCATCCTGGACCCCAGCGTCTGGAACCCAGTACAGTCTAATCTGTCTCCAACTGTCACCAGAGTTGCAATCTGTGTTTCCATAGAGAAGGAGGTGCTGACTGGTCCCCATCTTCCTCTGAGGTGGAGGGGGGTGGTGGTGGGTTCCAGTGAGGCTGCCACTCACTCCATTAATGCCTGAAACAAAGAAAAAGCTTCCCTGATTGCTGCAAATGTAGACTTTCGTGTTGCTGCACATCAGAGCCTGAACATTCTTCTATTTGGACAAGTACCTATGAGTTCAAGATCCCTCAACTCTAAAGTAATTGGCAGCTTTCTCCTGGTTCTCTGCTGAGAAGGTGACACATCTTTACTCACTCTCACTTCTCCAGATCCCTCGTACTATGTGAATCACCAGACGCTCCACCTTTATTAACAGAATCTAATTCCCCCCAGCCCCCGCCCCCAGCAGAAAGTATCTGAGATGGTGTGTGGAAGTGAGAAAGCAAACAGATTGTAATATCGAGGGGTTTCTGGGCAAAGGAACACCGGGTATGATCTTTGTCCAAGGACTTTGAAGTGCATGGTAACTCCACCATGTCCTATGTTATTACTCATGTATGTGCCATGTAGTTTCTGTAGGTAATTATCGTATTCATAGTGTTCCCAGGGTTTGTATAATTCACACTATTAATCTATGTAAAAAACCTCCAAATATTGAAATAAATTACCTCTTCTGAGGATCCCTTTAGCTAATGGATAAGCCACTTTTTTTCTCTCCTCTTTACACTTGCCATTTGTTCTTCTGCAATTTTAAAAGTATTTTCAGTCATTCCCCAGATCACTCATTGAGTAGTTGAACAATATAGCTCGGGAAGGTCTTATACTTCACTTGCATACCTTTGCGGTGGCATCGACAGGGGCATTGCCTTGGTGTCCCTTGGTTGGGGAGAGAAAAAATAAATCGAAGTTCCCACACAGCAGCTCTTGTTGAAAGTTGGGATGTGAACCTAGGATAAAGGCATACTTGGGCATGTCAGAATAGTTTGCCAGTATTCATTATTTGGGTTCATGCATGAAGAATGGCCATTTGGGCAAGGTGCTCTCGAGTGCCTGACTATTGTTGCACTGTACCCAAACAAAAACATAATGCTAAGGAGAGGAGAAAATAGGTGGAAAAAGGAGGAATTAAAAATAACTTCAGTACTGCTATGAGCCCTGCAACCTGCAAATTATGATTAAATGCTGAACATTGTATGAAAGGAAACAAAACTGCAGGTAACCTTAAAATAAGTATTTTAAAATTTTAAATGAAATGTGTTGTGTAATGTATCTTGAGATGTGTTATTTATAAATATGATTTATTTTCTGGATAGCAGTATTTTAGACGGTGTACAGATGTTGTGTACCACATAGATTGTGGGGTTATGTACATTTTACATTCAATATACAGAAACATTAAAAAAAAAGTTAATCTGGGCACATGTGAATAAAACCAAGAAGTAGAGATTATATATATGTTATACTTAATGTTTCCACAGGTACTCCAGTATATTCAGTAGCATGGGGTCCAGATTCAGACAAGATTCTTTACACCTCAGGAAAACAACTGATCATTAAACCTCTACAACCAAATGCCAAAGTCCTGCAGGTATGTACATTTAGGGTCTACAGTATTTGCATGCTGTCAGTAATATGCAAACCATGTAGATACTATGTTAGTTAACTCTATCTCTGCCTTTGTCTAAAATGGTTCTGCTTGGTGAATTTCTGGATCAGACCTTGCAGAAAGTTGGTTTCAGTATGCCAACAAGGTTATTGCAACATAATCTATACAGGTACAATAGCAAAATACTGCGGATGCTGGAAAACTGAAATAACAACAGAAAGCGCTGGAAAAACTCAGCAGGCCAGGCAATATCCGTGGAGAGAGAAACAGAGTTAACGTTTCAGGTCGAAGACCCTTCGTCAGAACTGAGAAAAAAGCAGGAAATGAAACAGATGAAAAAGCAAGTTTGGAGGCTGGGGGAGGGAATGAAAGAACAAAAGGGAAGGTCTGTGAGAAGAAGAGACATTAAGAGATACTCAAGGTGAGACGAGATGGTAATAGGACAGGTTAAGAAACAAAAGATGGCTCTAGAAGTGTGAAATGTGCTGGCAGAATGAAAGACAGCTGCCATGTGGGAGAGAGAAGAAAAAAGGGAAAAGGCACAAACTAAAAGTGTGGATAAAAAATATATAAATATGTATATGGTAGGGGCCGAGCTTATGATCTGAAATTGTTGAACTCGATATTGAGTCCAGAAGGCTGTAAAGTGCCTAATCGGAAGATGAGGTTCTGTTCCTCGAGCTTACGCTGAGCTTCCGTGGAACAATGCAAGAGGCCGAGGACGGTAAGGTCTGAGTGGGCGTGGAGCGGTGAATTAAAATGACAGGCGACCGGAAGCTCGGGGTCACCCTTGCGGACTGAACGGAGGTGTTCCGCAAAGCGGTCACCCAATCTGCGTTTGGTCTCCCCAATGTAGAGGAGACCACATCGTGAGCAGCGAATACAGTATACTAAATTGCAAGAAGTACAAGTAAATCTCTGTTTCACCTGGAAGGGGTGTTTGGGGCCCTGGAGAGTGGGAAGAGGGGAGGTATAAGGACAGGTGTTGCATCTCCTGTGCTTGCACGGGAAGGTGCCGGGCGAGGGGGAAGGGGTGCTGGGGGTGATTGAGGAGTGGACTAGGGTGTCTCGGAGGGAGCGGTCCCTACGGAATGCTGAAAGGGGAGGTGAGGGGAAGATACGTTTGGTGGTGGGATCACGTTGGAGGTGGCGGAAATGGCGGAGGATGATGGGTTGAATGTGGAGGCTGGTGGGGTGAAAGGTGAGGACAAGGGGAACTCTATCGTGGTTCCGGGAGGGAGGGGCAGGGGTGAGGGCAGAAGTGCGGGAGATAGAATGGACACGGTCGAGGGCCGTGTCAACCACGCTAGAGGGGAATCCTTGGCCGAGGAAAAAGGAAGACATGTCGGAAGCACTGGTATGGAAGGTGGCATCGTCGGAACAGATGCGGCGGAGACGGAGAAACTAGGAGAAGGAATAGAGTCCTTACAGGAGGCAGGGTGGGAGGAAGTGTAGTCCATGTAGCTGTGGGAGTCAGTGGGCTTGTAGTGAATGTTGGTCTATAACCTATCCCCAGAGATGGAGACGGAGAAGTCGAGGAAGGGAAGAGTCGGAGATGGACCATGTGAAGGTGAGGGAAGGGTGGAAATTGAAGGCAATGTGAATGAAATTGTCTAGTTCAGGGCGAGAGCAGGAAACGGCACCGATACAGTCATCAATGTACCGGAAAAAGAGGTGAGGGAGGGGACCTGAGTAGGACTGGAACAAAGAGTGTTCCACTTATCCCACGAAAAGGCAGGCATAGCTAGGACCCATGCGGGTACCCATAGCAACACCTTTGATTTGGAGGAAATGAGTGGAGTCAAAGGAGAAGTTGTTCAATGTGAGAACAAGTTCAGTCAGACGGAGGAGGGTGCTGGTGGATGGGGACTGGTTGGGCCTCTGTTCAAGGAAGAAGCGGAGCGCCCTCAGGCCATCCTGGTGGGGGATGGAGGTGTAGAGGGATTGTACGTCCATGGTGAAAAGGAGGCGGTTGGGGCCAGGAAACTGGAAACTGTTAAAGTGGCGGAGGGCGTCAGAAGAGTCACGGATGTAGGTGGGAAGAGACTGGACAAGGGGAGAAAAAATAGAGTCGAGATAGGAGGAGATAAGTTCCATGGGGCAAGAACAGGCTGAAATGATGGGTCTACCAGGGCAGTCCTGTTTGTGGATCTTGGGAAGGAGGTAGAAGCGGGCTGTGCGGGGTTGGGGAACTATGAGGTTGGCGGCCGTGGGGGGAAGATCTCCAGAGGAGATGAGGTCAGTGACAGTCCCTGACAGGTCCCTTTTATAAAAAAAAAATAGATTTGTGAGGTTGCTTCTTAGTAAGGGAAAATACAACAGATTGCTTTACAAAAGCTATTCATTTAAAAAATCTAATGGTAATGGGAGTCTGTTATTTACTTTCTTTTATTTAATTTCTATAACATAGTACAATGGTCACAAAATTGGACAAGACTTCAATACAGTTTATAGTGGTACAAAATATAGCTTTAGTCTCAAGTGTGCTGTATGCTTCAGCTTGCCTACTCGAGAAGGCCAATCCACTTCTAATTAATACGTAGGTAATTAGGTAACAAATGGTCAAATATTTGGGGAATGAATTTCTGTAGTCAAGCCGCCTTGTATGCAATATAAATTTATCCCAGAAAATTGCAAACATTGAAAGCTTGTAAACTATTTTTAAAATGAAAAGCCAGAAATGTTTACTGATGTATCTTACCATAGATGAAATATTCGAGTCATTTTACGCTTAAGCTGTGGTTAAATACTGCTGCCGTACTGTATAGTTTGAGCTGCATTTCCAGTCTGTCTGCACTTGTCCTGCCAATCTTTGTTCTCCCTTCCACATTCTCCCCACTTAAGTCTTTTTGTCCTGGTCTCTTTCTCATTATTCCTGCTAATTCAAGACACAAAAGAAACATATGCAAAAAGTGATTGACTTATCTCTAGTTGTATGTTCAAAAAGCTGATGTTGAAATATACACACAATATTTAGCCATATTTATGATTCATAACCTTTAAAAAGGAAAACAAAACTTGACTGCAATTAACTCGACAATATAGATAGCTACTGTAGTACTGGTGGCTCATCCCCTTTTGCATTGAAATCCATTGACCGTTTGTTGGCTAAGAAAGTCTCTGCATAAATGTTTTCTTCACTATCTTATGATCTAATAATGCTAGTCTCCTTTTCCTCATGGAAAATTCATGCATAAGGGAATGAGTGTATATATACAATGCTCCAATACATTTCCATCAAAATCTAATCACCGCATCTTGCTGCCAGTGCCCATCTATCAATAATGAAATATATATATTTAAAGGGATGACATTTAATTAGTTAAGTTTACTTTTTTGTTTTGTAAACTTGCAACAAAGTGATATAACAGAAAATGTCATTGTATTGCAAAAATGGCACTTATAGTATATCACAATTGTATTCAACCTACCCTCCACAAACTGCAATAATCTCCTTTTTTTAAATACACTGGTTTCTCCTTTAAAACATTTCTGTATTCGTGTTGATTATTCATTCAACAATATTATTAGATAATTAATTTATATCTTCTACAAATATATTTTAATTTATTGTGCTAATCTCTAGCCAAAAACACATGTGTTTTCAAATAAATACTCAGTTATTTACTTTACCTCAGAGGTATTATCATAACCTCAAAATTGTTGCTGATTGTTATTTTGTTGTAATGTATGGGGGAAGCTTTAGCCTATTTTAGTGATTGCAGAAAAGGAATGGAGCCTTTGTTGTATTATGCTGTGATTTCTTGTTGATGTCTCAATAAAGCCTTGAAATTGCACTGTGTGAATATTAGCCAATGCTTGCTGCATTTGTATGAAATTACTTTTCTATTTTAAGAGGCGTTAACTTGTTCATTTGAAATGGTTAAATTCAAAGGTCTCAGAAAATCATAACCCAGTTTCATAATTGAGAAAACAGTTCTAAAAACAGTAAAACACTTAAGATACTCAATTTCTGAGGGAAGACTGTCTTGTACAAATACGTAATAACTTTTTGTAACTGTTGAATTTTGTGCTATACAGAAATGCAGCTCGTAGGAGATTATGCTGGAGCGTGGAGTGCCCAGTTAGTTAGACTTGTTTATGCATGATTAGGTGGTAACATTTTTTGCCCACAAAGTTGCTGGAAGTGTGAGCGGATAATGCCGCAGCTAGGGCAACAGGGCATCTGGGAGCTTGGTGAACAATGCGACAAACAGTGCATCTCCTTAACCAATGAGATTTAAAGATTGAGGAGTAAACAGTGGAAGGACTGAGAAGGAGGATGAATTAGAGTGGATGAATTCAATATTAAATCGGGAACAGAAAGATGAATAGAGACAGGGAAAGAAAAATTGGATTAAGGAAGAGAGAAAAAAGAGACAGAAAGGAAAAGTAAGAAAAAAAGTAAACATTTAAAATTTCACATTTTTTAAATCTACTAAAACAATTCACAACCTGAAGGAATGAGACTCCACACTTATAATTGTTTACTTTCTGGGCAAGAGCAGATGATTTGCAGTCATTAACAATTATCACATTGTTAAGAGTACTTGTGCTGTTAATTAGTAAACTTAACTTTCTGTGGCGAGTTTAATGGGTAATTAATGTGCAAATGCAACAACTTCATGAAAATCACGGGGGACTTAAGTGCGAGATGCCGGTGGAGCGGCGCAAGTCGGCCAGCAATTTGTGGCAATTCGCAATTCACGGGGTATCTCTTCCTCGCTAAAAATTGCTGGCCGACTTGTGCATTAATAACGGCATGCGCCGTCCAGACGCTGTTGTTTTTTCAGCAAAATCTGGCTCATCACATCTGAGAACAGCAACAGAAATAGTATGGGTTTTTCAATGACTTTAATAGAATGATATAAGACTGAAATAACTAAAACTGCATCAGTGTATTCATCTTTATTTTAAGTAATGCATTTTTAATTTTCTGTTACTGAAACAAGTTTAAATTTTATATATAAAGTAATTTACAATTATTTTTTATAATTATTTTGTATCTGTCTAAGGTACATTGAGTATGCAACAATAACTTTTATATCTAATAGCACTCATCACCTACAGAAAGATGTCTCAGAATGATGTACAGATTGTAAGAAAAACCATGCAAAGAGGAAAGGTAGAAAAGTTGAAGAATCAAAAACATAGTTGAAGCAGAGGATTTTAATGAAGTTTTTGAAAGCCAGGAGGGTGCTGGCAAAGTAGGGGGATTCAGGGAAGACAATCCAGAGGGCAGTTGTGTAATGGCCACCTATGGAGGGTTTGGGGAATGAGAAGTAGAAGTTTTGGGGATATACAACTAGATTAGATCACTGATATAGGGTGGGGCAAGGCAGTAGACAGATTTGAAAGTGAGGACAAGGATCTCGAAGTAAACTTACTGGGTCTTGGAGCCACTGGAGCTTGGGCAAGGACCGGGTGCAGAGCTTTGTGTCAGTGAGTGTTCTAAATGTAGAGAACGGAAGGCTGGCTAAGAAAGCATTTGAAAAGTTGAGGTTTGCGGAATAAAGGTATGGGTTAGGAGGGGGAGAGGTAGGGGTAGAGATAGGTGATGTTGTAGAGGTGAAAGAAAGCGGTCTTAGTATTGAATAGATGTGGGGAAAAAGAAGCTCGGCTCGTGTCAGCTGTGGCTCAGTTGGTAGCACGCTCGGCTCTGCGTCAGAAGGTTGTTGGTTCAAAGTCCCACTCCAGGAACTTGAACACAAAAATCTAGGCTGATACTCCAGTGCAGTAGTGAGGGAGTGCTGCACTGTCAGAGGTGCCGTCTTTCGGATGAGATGTTAAGCCGAGGCCCTGTCTGCTCTCTCAGGTGGATGTAAAAGATCCTATGGCACTATTTCGAAGAAGAGCAGGGGAGTTATCCTCAGTGTCCTGGCCAATATTTATCCCTCAATCAACATCACTAAAACTGATTACCTGGTCATTATCACATTGCTGTTTGTGGGAGCTTGCTGTGTGCTAATTGGCTGCCTACATTACAACAATGACTACACTTCAAAAATTACTTCATTGGCTGTAAAGCACTTTGGGACATCTGGTGGTTGTGAAAGGTGCTATATAAATGTAAGTCTTTTTTTAAATTTCAAACAGTACACAAAGGTTCCAAAAATACGAACTTTTGGCAGCTGAGGAGGTTGACACAGTCATGGCCAGGTACAGGCCGAAGCCAAAAAGATAGTTTCAGTTTTTCCAACATTCAGCTGGAGGAAATTATGGTTCATCCAGGTCTTAATGTGGGACAGGCAGCTGAATCTTGTAGCAGCAGCCTTAGGATCAGTTAGAAGAGGCAGAGATGTAAAGCTTGGTGTCAGCAAACATATGGAAGTTGAGCCCGTGCTTGTAAATTATATAATTGAAGAGTAGCATATAGCTGATGAAGAGAACTGGATGAAGAATGGATCCTAGGCTACAATGACACGGATGTAATAACTTAATTGCAACAGGTATGAGAAGAACCAGTAGACAGAAATACCAAAGAGGAGATATTGGTGGAGGATGAAGGCAATGAAAATGGTTGACGATGGAGCTGAAAGATCTGGAGTTGTTCCTACTCTCTAGGATGACCTTGGAGTAGAATATAGATTTGCCATGGAAAGACAACAATGGTACAGCTTACGGTGGTCAAGTCAGATTTGGAAGTGGACATCAGGATATTGCGCACCATGTTTCATTCAAGCTTTATGGCCTGTGGATTTGAGGTCAAAAGGCTTGCTAATATACCAGGGAGGATAGTAGTGATGGCATATCGTTCAAGATCTGTTTGGGACAAGGGTGCCAAAGATGGAGGTGAGATAGTTCTAGAGGAGATTGATGGAAATGTCAATGTTTTCATGTGTCGTAGGACAGGGGGGGTTGTACTTGGAATTTTAATTAAGTACTTGTATGGGAGTTGGGGAGTTGATTATATGAATCATTTATGGGTTTTTTTCTATGTTCTTTTAGATTCAATTGATTTCTTCAACAATTGACTGAAAACAGACACTGTTCTCTATTAAAGTCCAATTACCTGTACAATTATTAGTCTTAGCAGAGAACAAACTGTGTCAGCTGCTCCAATGAATATGTTGCAAGACATTATTTGCTGCAATGTGTGTAGATAAATTGCTTTTGCTTCTCATGCCAAGAAAAGCCCAGTCTTCAACTTCTAGTTGGCTGATGTCTAACACATTCAAATGTGGCCACGTCTGCTTTTGTGCCATTTTTAATTTATTAGTTTGATTAAATTACAAAATTATGCTATTTTAGTATTTTGATTTATTTTGAATACCAAAATTTGGACTAATTGTTCATGCTTCACTTAACTTTGAGTAGTAATCAAAAATGGCTGTACTTTGGGGATTCTCTGATCTGGATGACCACAACTTTTATGAGAGTTGTCACAATAACATAAGTATTTTAAACATTTGTTTAATCAAAAACTTAAGACAGTTATTTGTGCACATCCTCATCTCATCTTGCATTTATCTTCACAGTGGAAAGCCCATGATGGAGTTATTCTGAAGATAGATTGGAATACTGTGAATGATCTCATCCTTTCCGGTGGTGAGGACTGTAAATACAAGGTTTGTATTCTGGCGAATTCTCTGACCAAACATTTCCCTTGAAAACAACTCAACTGTAATAATATGGTTATTGAATGTGAGCGATAGGGTTCAGAGTTGCTGTAGAATGGTTTTCAAATCCCTCCATGGCCTCGCTCGATCCTATCGCTGTAACCTCCTCCAACCCTAAAACCCTCAGATCTCGGCGCTCATCCAGTTGTGGCCTCTTGTCCCCGATTTTAATCGCTGCACCACTGGCGGCTGTGCCTTCAGCTGCCGAGGCCCTAACTTCTGGAATTCCCTCCCTAAGCCTCTCCGCCTCTCTCTCTTCCTTTAAGACAAAACCTACCTCTTTGGCCAAGCTTTTGGTCATCTGTCCTAATATCTCGTTATATGGTTCAGTGTCAAATTTTGTTTGATAACGCTCCTGTGACGCACCTTGGGAATTTTACTACATTAAAGGTGCTATATAAATGCAAGTTGTTGTTGTTGTTCTGGGTAAGAGGAAGTGGTGGAAGCAGCAGAGGCAGCTGAATGAATAGTATTTATCTTGATGACTAAAGAAATTCATGAGCTCCTCACACATTGTTGGAGACAAGGATGGAGGGGAGAGGGGTCTAAGGAGACTGTTGGTAGTGGTAAAAATGAATTTGGGATTATGCTACCCTCCAAGATGATTCTCGAATAGTGGACAGTTTTGGCAGAAGTGAGCAAGGCCCCTTAGAGCTTGATGTGACCGAGCCAGTCTGACAACAGATGGTTAAGTAAGTTGTGCACCAGGTTTGCGTTGCTTGAGCTTAAGGAAGCAAAGATAGGGGGCATATGAGGAGAAACAACCGGGATCGGAGACAGTCAAGATTTTGCTGGGATCGAGGGTATTGAAGATGGAGGTGAGAGAGTAGTTATGCAAATCAACAGCTGCAGAGGTATAGTGACAAATGGAGGGCCAAAGACTAGACAGTTGGGAGTTTGAAAGTGCAGTTGTAAGTGACACGGGAGAGAGTTTTTTTCTAGGGGCCGATACAAAAGGAAATGAAGTTGAAAGCGGGTAGGTGGATGTGGGTGGTGAGGGATACAAGGAAGTGGTCAAAAATGGTTTTGCCATTGATCAAGCCCACAGAAGATGGAAAGTTCGTGGGACGGGGGAAGTAAATATAGGTAAGCTTGTATAGGGAGGACAGGAGCTGAGATGAAGATTGAAATCACTGAGAATGAGGAGTCACAGTGCAGAGGCTGAGGGAAGAAAGAAGGGAGGATATTTTGGGAGAAACTCGGTGGAACTCAGGGTGCGGTGGGGTGGAATAGGGTGAAGTACTCAAAGGAGAAGGTGGGAGAGACCAAGTGCTTGAGAGGGGAGAAATGAAAGTTAGCATGGCTGCCTGAGGGGAAGGGGAGGAAGAGAGAAGCCTGAGAGGAGGCAGAAAAAAAGGGAGAAAGAAGTAATGGCTCAAGTTGAGAGTGACAAACAGTGACAATGAAAGTGTCAGCTGTGGTTCAGTTGGTAGCAGTCTTGCCTCTGAGTCAAAAGATTGTGGGTTCAAGTCCCACCCCAGAGACTTGAGCACAAAAATCTAGGCTGACACTCCAGTGCAGTACTGAGAGAGTGCTGCACTGTTGGAGGTGCCATCTTTCAGTTGAGATGTTAAACCAAGGCCTCTCTGCTCTTTCAGGTGGACGTCTCATGACACTATTTCGAAGAAGAGCAGGGGAGTTCTCCCTGGCCAATATTTATCCCTCAATCAACATCACTAAAACAGTTTATTTGGTCATTATTTCATTGCTGTTTGTGGGAACTTGCAGTGCACAAATTGGCTGCCGCATTTCCTACATTATAACAGTGACTACACTTCAAAAGTACATCATTGCCTGTAAAGCGCTTTGGAATGTCCTGAGGTTGTGAAAGGTGCTATATAAATGCAAGGCTTTCTTTTCTTTAAAATGTGCACAGAAATTACCACAATGGGAATTATGGTGATATCAGCATGGCAGAGATTTGTCAGGTCATATGTCAGTTGTACACAACCTTGCTAATTTCTGCCATGTTGGAGGAGACAACATGAAATAGTCCAAAGCTAAAAGTCTGAGGGCCAGGAGGAGTACTAAGTAAGCATGCACACAGCTGGACTCAGACCGTGTACGCTCTGATCTCTGCTCAGCCTGATGCCTGTCTGCCTGAAAATCTTTGACTGAGAGGCAAAAATAGTGGGGAAAGGACAAGGAACTGAGATTAGAGTAGATTTACTAGTTGACGATCAATCACAGACATTGCCAAGTAGCCTCCTTTTATGCTGTAAATTCTATTCCAGACTGAGAAAGAAAGATAGAATGAAGAAGCATGGGGAGTGGGACTGTGACTGTGACTGTGACAACCTGACTCTTATGCCAGAACTGAGGTTCTGTTGCATTTCAAAGAGGGGTGGTTTTTACTTCGGTTGATAAGCAGTTCTGGGCTAGTGATTGATATTTTGTAGCAGCAAATGTTGAAGTTTAAGAGTCAAGCTGTAGGCTTGCTGTCCATGCATGCACAGTCTTGCTCACTCAAGTTGATGTCCATCTGATGAATATTGTTAAAATTGAACCTTCCTTCCTGTCAAATTATCTAGAAAATTAAATTAAATATAATTATTTACCTTATTTACTGAAAACACTTTTGAAAGAATGTTTTTTTTTGGTGTTTTTTTAGGTATGGGACAGTTATGGACGTCTGTTGTATAGTGCCCAGGCGCATGACTATCCTATAACATCTGTGGCTTGGGCACCCGATGGGCAACTATTTGCTGTTGGTTCATTCAACACTCTTCGCCTATGTGATAAAACCGGGGTAGGTGATCAAACATGTCTATAAATATTTACTAATCGGAAGTACTTCATACCATTGCCATTGGTATTGTGTGCGTCGTAACTATTCAGCAATACTTGAAGCTAAATACTTGTAGGCCTTAACTTACTTTGTTTTCTGACAATTTTCCCCTTGCCTTTCTCTCATGAAAGCATTTACTCTTTCCTAGGGGACAATTGCACAGATGCTGGTTTACCTACCATACCTTGCCTTTCATTCTTCATGTCTGAGCTTTGGCAGTGTTAGCAGGTTGCAGCCAAGCCTTATCCTGTCCTCATCCAATATCCACACGTGTGGACTATCAGCAGTGGTCACTGGATAATGATAGAGGGGGAGCCCAAGCAGATTTTTCTCTTCCTAATCTGAGGCCTATTGCAATGACCCATTGGAGAAGCAGACCATAACTGTAATGTTGTTTTCTTTTAAAAGTAACTGTCCTTTTTTAGTGTGATTGTATGTTCTTTTTAAAGAAGGAAGAGTAAGGATGCATTGTACTGCAGATAGTGATTAGAAAGTGGTATCTCTATAGTACAGTATGTAGCCAGCAGACTGTGAGCTGTATCTCGCATTGAACTCATTGGCTTGCACACAGCTGCAGATGTTGATTCCCTGTGCAGCTCATTTTTAATATCAGCAGCATTGCTTCTCTCCGAAAATTTAAAAGATTCCATACTAAGTTTAAAATATTCCCAGAAGGTCCAGTGGACCAGAAACAGCTCCACATTGACACAAAAGTGGCAGTATAACAACAATGTTAATTATGGTACATTGACTTGTAATGCTTCTTAATCATTTGATAAGGGTTCATAAGTACAAATTTCTGTGCTGCAAAATGTTTTAGTAATGTTGGACTGGTTTATTCTTCTGGCATTGCTAAAGGGGAGGTAGGCAGTCCTTAACCTTTAAAATGACAGAACTGAAGTGTTCTTCTTAGCAGTTAAAGATGTCTGTGTATGGCTCCAAAGACTAATAGACAGTAGTGCCTTATGCATATTTCACATGAAGTCCCCTTGCATTCACTGAGTTACAACTGGTTGTTATTACTGTAGTTTCTGCTCTTGACATTTTTCTTCTACTTCCTGAATCTGCTGCTCCAGTGTCTTCAGCTCTAGTTCATGCAGTCAGTCATCAGTTTCTAATCCATCAAGGTTGATGGAACAGCTTCTGTTTCAGGACATTGTTATAATATTTCATCTGATCTGCTGACCTTTGTGGAATTGTATATTTTTTTTGTTTGTTCTCAGGAGCTGGGTGACGCTGGCAAAGCAGTATTTATTGCCCATAAAGAGTCAAGCGCATAGTGCGGGACTGGAGTCACATTTCGGCCAGACCAAGTAGAGGTGGCAGGTTGCCTTCCCTGAAGGACATTTGTGAACTGATTGCGTTTTTGCAACAAAATGCACAAATTACCAGATTTATTGGTAGTCCAGTGCTGTAAACACCGGGCTACTGTACCCTTCCATCAAATGCCTGATGCCTCATCTAGAATAACTGCATAGAATTGTCTGGAAAAGTCTGATGCTAGACCACATTCTTCACTGTTCCCAATTACCATCATGCAGTTGGTGTATGATCTTAATAAAAGGGTCTGGGGAGCCAAACTTGCTCAATAGCCACCATAATCCTGGATGACTCATCATATCAAATGCTTGTGTGAGGTCAGCAAAAGCAGCATGGAGTCTCATTTGTTCTCGTGAATATGATGCACAACAACTACTATATCAATAATGCTTCTCCATGGTAAGAATCCACACTGTGTCTTCGAAAGAATCTGATCAGTGACACTGGCTAGTAGTATATAATAGGTATACACTATTATAAAGGACAATGGTACATCAATTCTATTAGAGAACTGCCACATGTTTCCCAATGGTTTGCCCAAGTTGCACCCACTGATTCTATGCAAATAAGGTGTCCCCACCACCACCCCCCCCCCACCCCAACCTTTGGCTTGAGGGTACTGGCAGGTGTGGTCCCGGCATTACTGCCAGGATTATAGCCCATGCAGTTTCAGGGCCACAGTCTAAAGTTGGTTTGTTTGACTTGCAGTTTCTACATGATAGCTTTAGCATTACTTTTTTCTGCTGTTTGCTGCTGAATAGTACGGTACAGGACTCCTTTTATACAGATCTGTTGCTGCCAGCAGCTGCACATATTAGCTTCAACTGCACTGCTCACCATGGTCATTCCACTGGGCCTGCCAATGGTTATTATAGATTTGGAGGCGGGAGAGGGGTTAAGGCAGAGGGAAGGAAACCAAGTGTGCTTGCACCTCAGAAGTCTGGTGGCTATCAGCCGATGAACCCTATCTTCAGACCCTGGCACACCTACTTGGGCCTCTCTTGGAAGACCTGCCTTCACCTGGAAGGCTGTGACCTAGTTATGCTGTCTACTGGAGCCTGACCTACAGATGAAATCTAACACATAGACAGTCCTGCCCATTGCTGCGAAAGTCACCAAAGCATTGAACTTTAATGTGATGGATCCTTTCAAACCACAATTCATTACTTTTCCCACATAAGATAAACCTCTGTCCACCAATGTATCAAGCAGGTCTTGGAAGCCTTGTTTGCCAGGGGGAACACTTTTGTCACTTTCCCTATGGAAATGGCGCAACAGCATGATAGAGTGCAGAACTTTTACTGGTGCTTCTCTGAAATGCAAGGCCTCATTGGCACACAATTATTCATTAAGGTTCCTAACAACTTCCCCATAACATATGAATAGGAAAGGCTCTCATTCCATCAACACATGTCAGAACACAAGAATACAATAATGCAGGTGAATGCGTAATAGCCCATCAGCAGCCACAATGCCTTTGTTTTATGACAGATCACTTTGCCAGCATTATTTCAAGACATAGACAGACTGGAAGGCTAGTAGTATATGCTAGGGGTCCAGGGCTACACTCCAGACTCCTGGCTCTTCACGCTAGTGAAGAACCCCAAAACAGAAGTTGAAAGGCAATACAAGGAAGTTTATGCCTCCATGAAAATTCTAGTGGAATTTACAATTAATATGTTGAAACAGCAGTTCTGCTATCTGGATAGATCAGGTGGAATACTGCTCTACAGCCCCTGAGAAGGTCCTGAAAATAATCAGTGTCTGCTGTATCTTACACAAAGGCTTAGGTCTTCCTCCACAGTGCTATTGTCAGCCGAAGTGCGGCAGGGTAGAATTTCGACCCAATGGACTCCGCACTGACCCTGGCGGATTTCTGCTGTTTCAGCGTTCCCATGTCTTTTGCAGCTTAAAAGACCAGGGCAGTACTTTTGAATAAAACCTGCAACAATTTTGCTTTAAAAGTCCTGCATTAAAGATTGAAGAATTTTGCATGCTTCTCTCCAATGATGGATGCCTGTTGCATGCTGGCATGAGTTATGTATGGAGTTATTGAGGGATAATGGCAGGAAACATGACCTATGATCTAACACTGTCATTGGGCAAGCACTTTCAGCATCTGGCGGAAGTGACAGTGAAAAATTGGATGGCCAGAAAAATGGGCAGGGACTCTGTGTACCAGGTTTCCGCTTTGTTTTCTGCTCCTGAGATCTAACCCTATAATCCTGGTGCTTTTTTTCAGAGGAAAATTCTACTTAAGATCTTTCATCCTAGTCTGCTTCTGATCAATCATTTTATGGAACCCAATAACAATTAAAAAGGGACCATTAATTGGACAAATATCCCCAGTTATAAAATTTAAGATTATATAGCAATTCAGATGAATACAATTTCCTTTGAATGTAAAATAATCTGATAGTTGTGTTCTGTTTATAATTCTATAAACTTTAGAAATAAATTTGGGCCAAAAATTCGGCCCTTCCCGGGTGAGTACTCAGTGCGTACTCACCCATAAGGCGTCCCGAAGTGCCGGTTTTCTGCATGCACTGCGCATGCGCGGGAAACCGGAACTTCCGGTCTGGTGAAGGGGGCGGTTCCTAGGTGAACCGCACGCGCGGTAGAGGCTGCGCGCACGCAGCAAACTTAAGTTTTTTTTCAGGTTTCTACGGGAGGGTAAGTATTGAAGAACCTGCACATTTAAAAAGGAGGCGCAGGACCCGTTTTCAACAAGGTAAGTGGTTAATTAAGTATAATTTAAAAACATTTTCAACAGGTTTATCTTTTTTAGATACTTTAAAGAAAGGTAAGTTTATTTTTAGCTCTGTTAAAAAGTATTTTAATTTTTTCAAAAATTTACATTTTTGTTTAAAGTGGTTATAGTTATTTTATAAATGTGTTGGTTTTTAAAAAAATTTATTTTAAGTTTAGCTGTTCTTTTGGGGCCGATTTCAATTCACGGATTTGACAGTCCTGTCAAATCTATGAATGAAAGATGGTCTGCTGCCATTGGCTCTCCATGGCCCACGTGATCCCAGGGGACGCATCGCACTAACTGCGCGTCTGGGACACGCAAGCACTGCGTGCCGGCAGTTGGAGCAGGCCCAGGAGCTGAAGTTCCCGTGGGCCCAAAACGCAACGGCAGGCACGGAAGGTAAGTGCGCGCGCGATCCTTACCCCCGCGGCAAGCCGGAGAGGCGAATTTCAGGGCCAATGATTCCTCATTGAAACATGATACACTTAGTACCATACCCTGTTAATTGAATAACTCATAAGAAACTGTAGGAGACAAAGAACATATCCTTTGCAACAGTAAAGTTGTCAAGATCAGTTTAAGGAAGATTTTAGAGCTTGTTTCACTTTTAGAAATTTCCTTTCAAGGATCTTGATGCAGTTTGATATGAACTGGTTTTGAAACAAGTGTAGAGCAATGTTCTTTTGTACACGAGCAGTAGGCATACTTTCATAATTTTTATTCACAAGTAGTATGCAGAATATTAATTTTTGGTCGTTAGTCTGGTAATTTTGCATGGATATTGAAGTTTTTGATTATTTGATCTGTGCAAGATTGTTAAAGACTTTTGTTTAAAACTATATTTGTTAAAGTGTTCAGAATACTGTAGTCCCATTAATAACTGGTAAGAAAAAAGAATCTGTCAATTGTACCAGTGAAGGTTTGACCAGGAAAAAAAAATGTTGGAAAAATAGCAGATGTGGGGGGAGAGGAGGTGGGGAGTTGTTGGACAGCTTTGAAAAGAAACAAAGAGATGCCTGAGTCAGCAGTAGCAGCAAATGTTCTCCCCAGGCATTAGTGGAGTATTTGAGCTCCAGGGTTTCGGGGTTAGATTTAAGACCGTTTCAAGACTGTTTATAAATGTGATTTCTAGTAACTTATCAATGTTGTTGCCTGTTCATTGTAAAGTGCATCAGGCCAAATTTATTTTTGCTGCCATAACAGTTTTTATGACTAATATACTGTTAATGTTTCTTAAAGAACTGAGCCACACTACTTTTTTTCTACAATTAAGATTTTTCCTGCATGTGTTTAAATTTTTATAGATTTTAAAATAAAAGCTTTCATAAGTTTGAAATACATTACTTTTCTGGATGATGTTTAGTATTATAACTAAAAAACTAAAAAATATTAGCAAACTACCAATCTCATTGGTACTATTATTACTGCATGTATGGACTCAGTCCACAAATTGTTGGAGTTCGGGAAAAATTGACAACCCTCTTCTGTTTCACTGAACTTTAAATTTAGAAATAGCCTGGGTGGAATCTTTCCAGTATGAAATCTTGTGGTTTCCCTCCTCCTCCTCTTCTCCCATTACCCCCCTCGTCATATTCCCCAGCCACCACAGACATGGAGAATAGATAAATGACAGCCTCAGACACAATGGGGCCCAGCCAGGCCCTCTGGCAGAGTCATTAGTTTCTAAACCATTAAATCATTACCTTCACAGACAAGGCAAACATGTGTCTGAGAGTGCAACCCATCATCCATGCCAGATTCTTTGTCTGACGGTAGATATTCTGCCTGAAAATGCCAACCACGCGAAACCCACAGAAATACTGCCAAATCATTAACCCTTAATACACTTATTGTAACATAATATAGTGAACAGAAGATCCTCAGAGCTATATTTATTTATTCTAAGTAATGTTTTGTGAGGTAGTTTGTACAGCAATCACGGTATATTGCTAATTTAAGAAACACTTCTCGGTCTATTGGGGTTCAAGATTATAACATCAAACATACAGTTACCATTGTTAAATATTGCGACAGTATCACTTCCCTCCTAGAGAGCAATTTTTATATGAATTCCATGCGTGTCATGTCCCAGAGTTTCTGGACAACTTTGATGGGAAATGAAACATTCTTCCTTTTATGCTTTCAGTGACATCATTAATCACATGGGTAAATAAGTTGTAGTACTTAACCTGCACTGCCCCAGCATGTTTGTGTTTGCTTGAGTTGCTATTTTACAAGGCTTTATTAAAATGTGTATTTCCCTTCTTTGTATATCCATCTTGACAGTTGTAGTATTAAGCAAAGAGGGTGAAAACTGGTAAAAGATAATGGCCCAAAAATTGCGGTTGGCGGCGTAGCTACGGAGTACGCCTCCGAAAAGAATACCAACTTACCTTGTGCTAGGCCCCACGCGTAGACTTGCTGTTCGGCGCTGCAGAGTTGTGCGCAGCGTATTACATCACGGAGGCCAGGAGCGCAGCGTAAGGCCTAAGCATAAGGGAAGACATGCCCACAAAATCTGTTAAAACTAAGCCACACCCACAGAAACTTCTTTCAGTCTCTTGCATTGAAATTACATTTAAAAAACTTTTAATTAAGCTGGTACTTGGGCTTATTTTATATTCAGTGTCAGCTGTGGCTCAGTGGGTAGCACACTCAGCTCTGGGTCAGAAGGTTGTGGGTTCAAGTCCCACTCCAGGGACTTGAGCATATAAATCTAGGCTGACACTCCAGTGCTGCGCTGAGGGAGTGCTGCGCTGTTGGAGGTGCTGTCTTTCGGATGAGACGTTAAACCGAGGCCCCGTCTGCTCTCTCAGGTGGACGTAAAAGATCCCATGGCACTATTTCAAAGAAGAGCAGGGGAGTTATCCCCGGTGTCCTGACAAATATTTATCCCTCAATCAACATAACAAAAACAGATTATCTGGTCATTATCACATTGCTGTTTGTGGGAGCTTGCTGTGTGCAAATTGGCTGCTGCGTTTCCCACATTACAACAGTGATTACACTCCAAAAGTACTTCATTGGCTGTAAAGCGCTTTGAGACGTCCGTTGGTTGTGAAAGGCGCTATATAAATGCAAGTCTTTCTTTATATATCAGCATTTTGTTAAAATGATGTAACAAAATACCAACATGCTGATTTTTGAAATGCAGTCATAACCAAAAAAACTCCCGCCAGGTTTTCGGAAACAAAACATGCTTCGGTGAGAGTGGGTGCAGAAAGGGAGACCATGTGCTGTAACACTTGCCAACTAAACCAAAAAAGTTGTGCTTTCCCGTATGAAATTCACGTGCAGCCATGTATAATGTACTTGTCACAATGTCTGCTTTCTCGCACATAGATATTTATATATAGTTCTATAAAATGTGTGGCTATTTGGTATATGTGCAATAAACGTAATTAAACATTTCATGTGTACGTTAAAGCACTCGGTCTGCCACGGCTCCGTATCATTTACAAACCGTACGTGAGATGCTGGAATGTGATACGGCTTGTTGGTGCAGAATACTAATAAAAACGATATATGTTCAGTACAAGTAGTTTGTTTCTCTGGGTGGTTTTCTGGTAACAGTATCATTTTAATTTTATTTAAACTTGCTGAACAATTTGCAGATTTTGCATGCTTTAGGGTAAAAAGTTGTATTGCTTACAACTATATCTGCTGCTTGCTCTCAATGTTTAATACAAATGGGTTCCTTTCACAGTGAAACAAGCTCCTGCGCCTGCTTTCACTAACCGTAAAATTTTTGGATGTAATTGCTGGGCATTGGGTGGGCAATTAGCCCAACTCTGCGCCAGCAATGAGTATTTCCCGTCTGCGTGGATCATCTGTCAAGGCGTACTTTGACATCGCAAGTTCAGGATTTAGCACAAGCGCATGCGGAAATCTTGAACATGCGGTCAATTTCAAAGGTGGTATGACTGTGTACTCTCAAAGTACGCCCTCATACCCACCACAAAATCTGCCCCAACAAATGGCTAATTCTGCAATCCCTAGCTCCCAGCAAGGAGCTGTGCTCGCAGGGAACACAGATCAGAGAATTGAGGCTAGAATGTTGTATCCCTATCTCTGATCCGTGCTCCCTTTAAGCGTGTCTTCCCCTCTAGGATCGTGACCCCAACCTTTATGTGATGCAAATACATTATTGTTTCTGTCACATTGCTGCCCACTATCTGAGTGAGCAACACTGACGACACAAATTAGCAAATGAGTTGTATTGTTGTTTCTCAGGCAAACTAAGTAAATCTCTAAAATGGAGCGTTGAATGTTTGCATCACAAAAAGGGAAAATATTTAAGCGGTATTTAAATTAAGATAGCAACTTTAATCATCCAAAAATTGTAACAGTTGTAAAATAACTGAAGCCACCATCTCCTCCACTGAACTAGTGTGCAGTTCTTACTCTTCAACCTTCTGATTTATATTGGTGCGATTGGTCAGTTAGTATTGAATTGAAAACAGTTTTGTACTTTAGCACTGTACAATACAAATTTTACAGAATCAAACTGATTTGATTTTTCACCTTTAGCAGCAGTCACCCAAAAGAATTGATTTTCATGCCATCTGTCTGGGCTTGGTTTGAACCCATGTTCCAGAGGTGAAAGGAGTGCTCCTCCTGGCTCCATAGGAAGGCATTTTTTTTTTTTGGGGGGGGGGGGGGGAAATCAAAATCTTACCTTTTGGTTGTCGGCTGCAAGGGTCACTGAAGAATGCTGAGTGCTGCAGGCCCAATGAGGTGACCAGTTTGTGAAAGGAGTCCTTTAACAGGCATTGGATCCCTAATTCAAAGGGTTTAATACCGGTTTAAGATGTCTGCCCAGGACGCCTAAAAAATGGGCTGCACGAATATGGCATTGGGACTAACGCCAGTGCAGATTGGGCACGTGCCATCCCACTGCTAAATTGGTATGCTTTGTACCCATTTTACACCTAAAACGGGCGCATCAACGTAAACCAATTTCTAACCCAGAGAGTTGTATATCCAAGTTTGCAGATGACACTAAGTTAGGAAGCATAGTAAGTTGTGTAGATGGGAGCAGGAAGTTAAAAGGGACATAAACAGACTGAGTGGGCAAAACTATGGCAGATAGAGTTCAATGTGAAGATGTGTGAGGTCATCCACTTTGGATCCCAAAAAGACAAATTGGAATATCTTCTTAATGGTGACAGATGAGGAGCTGTGGAGGAGCAAAGGTATTTTAATGTCCATGTACACAACTCATGAAAAGCTAGTGCACAGGTACAAAGAGGCTAGTGGAATACTGGCCTTGATCTCAAGGGAGTTGGAATACAAAAGTGAGGAAATTATGCTTCAGTTCTACAGAGCCTTGGCTAGTCCCCATCTGAAGTATGGCGTTCAGTTTTGGGCACCGAATCTCAGGAAAAATATATTGGTCTTAGAGAGGGTGCAGCACAGATTCACCAGAATGATACCAGGGCTTGAAGGGTTCAATTATGAGGACAGATTGCATAAACTTTGTTTGTATCCTCGAGATTTTAGAAAGTTGAGGGGTAATCTAATCGAGGTGTTTAAAATTATAAAGGGATTTGATAGGGTAGATGCAGAGAAACTATTTCCTCTGGTGGGGGAAATCCAGAACAAGGGGACATAATCTTAAAATTAGAGTTAGGCCAATTAAGCGTGAAATCAGGAAGCATTTTTTCACTCAAAGGGCAGCAGATATCTGGAATTCTCTTCCCTAAAAGGCTGTGGATGCAGGGTCAATTGAAATTTTCCAACTGAGATTGGTAGATTTTTGTTAGGTAAAAGTATTAAGCGATAGGGAGAAAAGGCAATGTAATTGTGTAGTGAATTCAAAAGTAAAAATTTATAGTGACTTATTCTTTTTTTAATAAAATTATAGTTGGTAGTGAATGTGGATGTAGTTTGTGGCTGTAGCTGCTTCTTTATATATAGTTTGTAAATATGCGTGGTGGTAGAAATTCTGATCCTTAGTCACACTACAGCTTTAAAAATAAGTCTGTTGACCTTTTGTGTTTATTCATTATAATTAGTGGACAATTTTATGACCGGAAATGGTGATTTGCATATGCCTATCTCTTGTTATTAAAGGGGCACTGTGAGAAAGTACACCTCTCGTATAGCAGGTAAAAAATTATTTGTTGTTGGTACTATCGCCTTCCTACTGTAGTTGTCAATGTATTTTTTTTTCTACTTGTTTTAACTCTAAATTTTGAAAGGGAATATCATTGTGGAAGTGCTTTCCATATAATGCATTCTTCCCCAATACAGCTTGTAAAAATGGAAAACCTCATTCTTTCTAGGTACATCATGGGTCTCCCAGCTAGAAATGGAGCTGTTAAATGTACATACTTTAGTAGGAAACTCCATGTGCCAAAGTGCTGAACAGAATCCTCATTGGATGCTGATCCCAGAACTTCTATATGATCAACAAATTCAGTACTGACTGACTGTTGCTTGTGCGGAAGATAAACACTAACATGGACTAGTTGGGCCAAACAGCCTGTTTCTGTGTGGTAATCCTATGTAACTGTATGTATAGGACTGGGCATCTGGGAATGAAAAGGATTGCACTTCTTGGTTCCACAATGAAAACTACTATTCAGATCTTCAGATGATAGATATACAGCATTACTCTTGCAACTGAGCGACCCAACATGGTGGTCTCCAGCAGACTGATGACAACTGTGAAAAGTTGTAATTTTGCTCAACCGGCAGAAGAAAGTTTAAAAAAAATACAAGTTGTATGAGGGAAATATTTTCTATTGAAAGTACATTCCCAGGACCCTATTGGTAAGTGCACCAAATGGTGAGCTACTTAGATATACACACCAGAAAGGTACCAAGTTTGATCCCTGTTTTAAAGATTTTAAAATATATAGAGAGAATAATGTTACTCTCAGTGCCCTAATTCCAGGAATAAGTGTTTATTTTCTTTTAATGCTATCCAATAACTATGTTGTGAAGAGACGCAGAACTGAATTTGTTTCCACTAGAGATTGAGAGGATGCATAAACCAGGTCTTTATAATACTGAGAGTAATAAATGGTGTAAATACAAACAGGTTATCTAACTTGGGACTATGAGCATTGGAAAAAATGTATAAAATTAAAAAGTCTCAAACAGGGCTTGAGATCAGAAGGTTTTCCCCCGCAGAGGAGTGAAATAGACTCCCAGGCGCTAAAGCTGATTCATATCTATAACAAAGGCCTGGTTGAATATCTGATTCAAAATTTGACTCCGGGATATATAAATAAATATAGAAAGGGTTGGTTGATATTGTGTGGAATATGCAAGTTTTTGAGCTGCTGGTGTTTTGGAATGTCAAGCCAAGAAAGACAAACAGTCAAAAATAATGTAGATGTATGTTTTGATAGATATTCTGGAGTTTTACATGATTTATTTTGGGAGGATCAGGGAGAAACTTGCAAAATCTTTTTTTAGGAGATTGAATTGGTTGGAAAAAGTTTATGACAGACCAGATTGTATCAGGTCTGTGGGAGGAATGAGCATGATTGATCAAATGAACATTTTCTTTTCATTCTCGTGTTTATTACAAACTAATTTATAATTAAACAAAGCTGGTATGTATGTCCTGTTGATTTACCTGGACTGGGGTCCAAATGAGATGTCCAGTGGGAGGTAGCCTTTGCAGTTTTAAATGCAAAAAAAATATAGATAATGAAGCTGATTCAGATTGTCTGCAGGATGAAGCTATAATGTATTTGGAGTTATTTGATTTCACTAGATCCTCTCCAATGCTACACCACAGGAATACAATTGGTGATGGGTAAAGGGTTTTGGCCACTTAAAATGTTGATTAATCAGTCTCTATGATGATACAATTTGGTATAGCACCCATATTTTTATAAAAGCTCTGATTCACACTCAACAAAACCACAGGAACTCTGCCAGTGTACAATTAAATCTTCACCTTACCCAAGTCTTGTTTTAAGCTACACTCGTAGGTGACTCCTGAATCCATCTGTTACCAGGAGTGTTTATACTTGCCCTAATGTCTGGATAAGTTTGGTGGTGCATCCAGGATAATAGGGAACTTTTTATTTTGTAATGCTTTGGCTGTAGGTTCTATCCTGTGATTCCACAGGATTCTTCGTCCACCTTAAAGTGCCAGAAATGCACAACACTAGATCTTATTTTAGGCTCTCTCCCAACTCGTTTGCCATCTTATGTAAATATAAAAAACTTATATTTATCAAATGATGGGCAACGCCGTGACCAACTTACTTGGTGTATGTGTGTGTAATATAAATATACATACAAAATATATATATATATATATATATATATATATATATATTACAGTAGATGTTAACTTGTGCTAACTTATAAACAGAAAATAATAAATGGTTAGCAATCTCTATACTAAATTGTATTTTAGAATGAACTTTTATATACATAGTTATTTTTATATTACCAGCTATGAGAGTATCTGCTTAGCTAACACTTTGACAGTTTCAAACAGAATGGGGGTAATTTTAATTTGGGGCAAAGGTGTAAAATGGGCGATATTGAATTAGGCGCCCATTATACACCATGGCCGATTTTTCTTTCACTTGAAGTCAATGGAAGGGACTATCGGGCGGGGCATATAATGGTCAGCCAATTCAATATCGCCCATTTTACACTATCACCAAAAGTTAAAATTACCCCCAATCACTCAGGATTGCTAAAGGCCTCTTGTATGTATGAAAGCCTTAGATTGACAAAGATTTTAAAAGGAGCAAACTCATAAAACCATAACTGAATTGAACAGGACGAATTTGCATGTTTTCAATTCAAAAAGCTGCCAACCATATACGTATCTGAACCAATCACACAATATGTTTGTGCTTGAATTGTGTATCTTGGCTCCTCCTTGAAGAAAATTGCTCAGTGACAACTGCTAAGTCCTCAATATAGTATAGAGTTAGGATGTGAGGTGATTTCTGTGCGTATAGCTGGATTTTAACCATTTAACGACTTGAAACGTTTCAGGACCTTTTGATTATTTTTCGACAAATGTTTTGGAAAAAAGATTTGCACTTAAATGGTGTGTTTTAATGTACAATGTATTCATGCAACTTAAAGAAAAAGGGAGATTCTGAGATGATAGGCAGTAGGTGCTATCATGAGCTAGTTTTGATGTTATTTCTCCATCGACTCTAAATAATAAGCAATTCTTTAGCGTGTCTCAAAAATTGAAAGAAGACTTCACATTCATTATGTTGATATGTCTTTGATCCCTTTTTAGCAGAGAACAGAGGGAGTTAAAACTTAATCAGAGACATGAGCAGTCAGTCAGGTTTTTAAATAGAACAGCAGTCAGGCCTAACAAAGGCCAAGACTAAGAGGTTAGAAAGGCTGGAAGACAGTTAAAAGTCATCTTGTTTAAGTCAAGTGAGACAACTCACTGATTGGCATATTCTTTATTTTGAATTTTAAGTTGTACTGATTAAATTAAGTGAGTCTGATCATAACTACTATTAAGTATGTTCACCTTATAACAAAATAAAGATTCTCCGCTTGTATCTAGTCTAGTTTCACCAAGTTGTTTAGTTGGTCTGCCTTCAGAGACATTGAAGAAGCACACATGTGAAAGACATTAATATTTAATTCAAGCTGCAACGGGGTACTATTATTACAATCCCAGGATATACTATCGTACAAGTAGAAATAGGACAGTGTGAAACTACTCCCATAAAAATAAGATATTTATGGGAGCGACTGAACCCAAGAAGGTATCTATGGTATACCCAAATTTGAAACGCCCCTTCTGTATCGTGACTGAAGTGACAGGCTCCTTCAGCAACTGATCCCAGGGTATCAGACCTCATAGGGGTTACATACAAATTAAATTTGGTATCTCAGCATCAGCAATTCATGCTATTATTTCACTGAGTGCCAAGCAGCCTGCACAATTTGGATATGTCTATGGAGGAGTCCACAACCTGCATCTGTGCAGTACTACAGGGTCATCTGACCAAGCTGCAAACCACCATGAAGGGCTTGACCACTGCAGGTTGCTCTGCAATGGAATCTGTTTGTTGAGGTCCACTGCTTCCATCACAAATCCACTGACGTGGCCTCTAGAGACATTAAGCTCCAATCTACAGCAGTCTGTGTCTTCTAGATTTGCCATGTTGCAGAATTGGACCTAGGCAGCTATAGCACAGTCTTGACAAACCTCATTTTTGCTCAGCAATCTACTTGCATATGGATCTCTGGACAGCCAAGGAAGTGCTGAACAGCAGGAAAAGGGAGGAGCTGGCACAGATGTTGGCGATGTCTCTAAAAGGAATACTGTAACACCCAACCACCCACTTAAATGACTGTAGATATGTCAGATAACATAGGCTTAGGCAGCCATCACATCAATACTTTTGGCACCTCAAGTTGTAGGGCTGTCTGCTGATCTAGCACAAGAAGATATTGGACCACTTCTGTCACTACTGACACCCAGCAAGCATTCACCTCGCTTCGTCTTCCCACTGGGAAAACACTGAGAAGGAGCACATGGTTAGAAGTAGAAAACATTCGCCATACAGTGTCATAAAGGGAGAACACCAGGGTAAACACATTGAACATATCTACACCACATTTTGTTAGGGAAAAATACATGAGCATAACTGCCACTCTAATAATGTGTTGTAAGCCTTTATTTGAAGCACAGCAGTGTGGGATAGTTGAGAAGAAATGCTCTAGTATTCATGGGCCCTGATGCAAGGCCTTGGATAGTGATAGTTCCTCTAGCTAGGATATGTGGCACATGTGCTGATGAGTTCGTTGGATGGTTCAGGCACAAGTAAATGCATGGTCAATTGGAGCTTAAGTAACTGTTGTGCAGATTTTCCTTCTGAATCTAGGTTAGTCTCATCTTGTTGCCTGTCTTCTACCTGCTCATGATAATGATTCCTTGCAGAGAAAAGTTGCATAAGACACAGCAGGCAACAATAATTTTGGAGATTTTGGCCAGGTTGTAATGTAAACTCCCATGGATTAGTCCAGACATATGAGCCTATAGGATGCCAATAGTGTGCTCCAAAATTCTCTGGTAGCTGCATGTGCCTATATGGAAAATAGTTAAAATTAAAGGTACTTTATCCAAATGCATGAAGCATTCGTAACAAGATAGACAAATTAGTGGCACAAATAGAGATAAATGGCTTTGATCTAATAGCAATTACAGAGATGAAGTTGCAAGGTGACCAAGGTTGGGAACCAAATATTCCAGGGTACTTGATGTTTCGAAAAGACAGACGGAATGGAAAAGGAGGGGAGGTAGCCCTGATAATAAAGGATGACATAAAGACAGTAGTGAGAAAGGATCTTTGCTCAGAAGATCAGGAAGTAAAATCAGTATGGGTAGAGATAAGAAATAACCAGGGGCAGAAAACACTGGTGGGAGTAGTTTATAGGCCCACTAACAGTAGCTATATTGTTGGACAGAGTATTAATGAGCAAATAATAGGATCTTGTAACAAAGGTAATGCAATTCTTGTGGGGGACTTTAATCTTCATATAGACTTGGCAAATCAAATTGGCAAAGGTAGTCTGGAGGAGAGTTCATGGAGTGCATTCGAGACAGCAAAATGCTGTGGTACCACCAAGGGAAAAGGCTATTTTGATCTTGTATTGTGTAATGAGACAGGGATAATTAGTAATCTCATAGTAAAGGATCTTGTGCGGAAGAGTGATCATACTATAATAGAATTTCACATTGAGTTTGAGACTGACATACTTAGGTCCGAAACTAGAGTCTTAAACGTAAATAAAGCCAGTTACATAGGTATGAGGGGCGAGTTGGCTAAGGTAGATTGTGAATTTAGATTAAAAGGTATGACAGTAGATAAGCAGTGGCAAACATTTAAAGAAATATTCCAAAATTCTCAACAAATATACATTCCATTGAGAAATAAAAAATCCACGGAAAAGTGATCCATCCGTGACTAACTAAAGAAGCTAACGATAGTATTAGAATAAAAGAAGAGGTTTATAATGTTGCAAAGAATAGTAGTAAGCCTGAGGATTGGAAGAGCTTTAGAAACCAGCAAAGGATGACCAAAATGTTGATAGGGGAGAAAATAGAATATGAGAGTAAACTAGCAAGAAATATAAAAACAGATTAAGAGCTTCTACAAGTATGTAACAAGGAAGAGAGTAGCAAAAGTAAGCGTTGGTCCCTTCGAGGCTGAGACAGGAGAAATTATAATGGGGAATAAGGAAATGGCAGAGACTTTAAACAAATATTTTGTATCTGTTTTCACAGTAGAAGATGCAAAAAGCATACCAAAAATAGTGGGGAACCAAGGGGCTCATGAGAGTGAGGAACTTAATAAGATCAGTAGAGAAAAAATACTTGAGAAACTAATGGGACTAAAAGCTGTCAAATCCCCTGGATCTGATGGCTGACATCCTAGGGTTCTAAAAGAGGTGGCTTCAGAGATAGTGGATGCATTGGTTGTGATCTTCCAAAATTCCCTAGATTCTAGAATGGTCCCAGCGGATTGGAAAGCAACAAATGTAACCCCACTATTCAAGAAAGGAGGGAGAGAGAAAATGGGGAACTATAGGCCAGTTAGCCTGACATCGGTTGTCAGGGAAAATGCTGGAATCCATTATTAAGGAAATTGTAACAGAGCACTTAGAAAGTCATATGATTAGGCAGAGTCAACATGGTTTTATGAAAGGAAAATTGTGTTTTACAAATTTATTGGAGTTTTTTGAGGATGTAACTAGTAGGGTAGATAAAGGGGAACCAGTGGATGTAGTATATTTGGATTTCCAAAAGGCATTTGATAAGGTGCCACATAAAAGGTTGTTATGCAAGATAAATCCTCATGGGGTTGGGGGTAATATATTAGCATGGATTGGTTAATGGACAGAAAGCAGAGAGTAGGGATAAATGGTCATTTTCAGGTTGGCAGGCTGTAATTAGTGGGGTACTGCAAGGATCAGTGCTCGGGCCTCAGCTATTTACAATTTATATTAATGACTTAGATGAAGGGACAGATTATAATGTATCCAAGTTTGCTGACGATACAAAGCTAGGTGGAAAAGTAAGCTGTGAGGAGGACACAAAGAGCCTGCAAAGGGATATAGACAGGTGAGTGGGCAATAAGGTAGCAGATGGAGTATAATGTGGGTAAATGTGAGCTTATTCACTTTGGTAGGAAGAATAGAAAAACAGATTTTTTTTAAATGGTGAGAAACTATAAAATTTTGGTGTTCAGAGAGATTTAGGTGTCCTCGTACAGAAACAGAGAGAGTTAGCATGCAGGTACAGCAAGCAACTAGGAAGGCAAATGGCATGTTGGCCTTTATTGCAAGGGGGTTGGAGTACAAGAGTAAGGAAGTCTTGGTACAATTGTACAGGGCTTTGGTGAGATCACACCTGGAGTACTGTGCACAAATTTGGTCTCCTTATCTGAGGAAGGATATACTTGCCTTCGAGGCGGTGCAACAAAGGTTCTCTAGATTGATTCCTGGGATGAGAGGGTCGTCCTATGAGAAGAGATTGAGTAGATTGGGCCTATACTCTTGAGTTTAGAAGCATGAGAGGTGATCTTATTGAAACATATAAGTTTCTAAGGGGGATTGACAGGGTAGACACTGAAAGGTTGTTTCCCCTGGCTGGAGAGTCTAGAACTAGGGAGTGTAGTCTCTGGATAAGGGGTCGGTCATTTAAGACTGAGATGAGGAGGAATTTCTTCACTCATGGGGTTGTGAATCTTTGGAATTCTCTACCCCAAAGGGCTGTGAGTGCTGTATTGATGAGTATATTCAAGGCTGAGATAGACAGATTTTTGGACTCTAGGGGAATCAAGGGATATGGGGATCGGGTGGGAAAGTGGAGTTGAGGTTGAAGATCAGCTATGATCTTATTGAATGGCGGAGCAGGCTCGAGGGCTGTATGGCCTACTGCTGCTCCTAATTCTTATGTTGTTATGACTCTTCAGGTGTTGTTCTTTGGTGTCTCAATGAGGAAATGAACTGTGACTACAATTGTTACCCTTGGTCTTTCAGCAGCCATCTATCCAGTGTTCCAGGCCCTTGAACTAATGGTGGCACCATGGATTTCCATAAGATGATAGAATTATGGCAACTAAACTACTGCATTTCTGGTCGGAGACCACCTGTACATCTGTGGAGTGAAATCCTTTTTATTCGTGAAGGGATGACATTGGGTGTAGGGGGCCTATATAAATGGTCATTTATATGCCATTAATAATGCCCTGTACTTTGGGGAATCCAAGCAAATGGTAAAAGTGTATAGACATTTTTGTATTGCTGCCATGGGGAAACTGATGATACATTGGCCCAGGCAAACAAGACAGCTGTACCCTGCATACTGGAACTGTGTACTGCAGGTTGGGAGATATGACATGTAGCTACAACTTCAGGTAGTGACACCTACTGACAGAGTCACCCCGACCTTGGGAAATTGTAGTATTTGCATGCAGGCTTCATTTGGCCATATCCAGGTATGATTGCCTTGTATATGCGGGTAGTGGCATAAGGGTGGGTCATATTTGATTGTCATCATGCCTCCTTTAATTCTCTCCACTTCCTCCAGAAGCTTCAAATACAGAGGGATCCCCAGAGGGATAACCGTTGCTCCTATATGGACAGCACATAATGAAAGTTCCCTGAGGAAATGGGCACAGATATCAGATTGGGTATAGCTTTAAGAAGCTACGAGTAAGTTCAGTTTTATCAACGCAGCACAACAGCAAATAATCACTGAAATTGATGCAATCAAAAAGAGTAACGACTCACAACTAGTTTTAAAAAATGGAAGAGTCTACAGCAGTGCTACGGATGGCAAACATTAGTGACCTCATGGATCTTAAAGGTGGGAGGGCAGGTACTAAAGGCCATAAAAAAGAGAAGTGAGATTCTTGGTTTTATACATAGGGATATTGTATCTAAAAGCAAAGATGCTATGTTGGTTTACACAAAACATTTGATTAGGCCATATTGTAGTACTACATGCAGTTCTGGGTACTGCATTACAGGACAGATATTAGAACCATAGGAAAGTTCAACAAATATTAACTAAAATTATATCAGGAATGAGAGATTTAAAAAATATATATATCAAGAAAGGGTAAAAAAAAAAAAAATCTGTGTTTTCTTCACTGGAGCAGGGAAAGAAAATCTGATAGTGGTTTTCAAAATTCAGAAAGATTTTGAAGGGGTAAACATTGAAAGATTATTTCCATTGGTTGATGAATTGATGATAAGAGGTATTGACAAAAATGATCGCTAGAGTAATGAAGGCGGAAGTTAGAAAAGTTTATTTCCACACAGCGGGTTGTTAGAACATGGACTGCTTTACCACAACTGGCTGTTGAGCCAGAGACCATAACGCTGTTTAAAACAGAATTGCTTAAGTAATTGAAAAGGATGAACATAAATGAATAAGGAAAAAAGCAGGGAAAAGAGCTAGCACCAGCCAGGCTCACTGGGCCAAATGGCCTCCTTCTGTGCTGCAATTTCTACGAAGCACTGCCACGTAAGGTGCCCCATGAGTCAGATGCAGACTGAAGCTTTCTCTGCTCTGTACCAGCAATGTGCCTGAAGCCCAGCTGCAAAATAACACTCCATACCATACCATGATTCTTTTTCTATTTTCTATTTTCCACACCAGACTTCCTTTTGATCTCTGATTGATTGAGACTGGCAATTTAATGCCAGCTACTGCCGAATTGTCGTCCATTTCATGGTATGGACTCGCATCCACTAGGACCTGGGTTCTGCCTGCCAAGGCACATTTCACACTTGCTCTGTCATTTGACCTACAAATTTGCTGTCACCCAATTTGATTTCAGTGTATCATAATATTGTAATTGTATCCTGTTTCCATATGCCCTCAAACCAGATTGTCTTGAGCTTGTCTCTTTTCAAAACCTAAAAAGATGGATTATATTTGTAGTTTAAAATGGCTATTTGACTGTGGTTGTACGGTCTGGATTTTGGCTGCAGTCAGCTTTAAATCCAATCCCAACAGCCACTGACTACAGTGCTTAGCCATCTCATGCTGTAAAGCTGCACTGTAAAACTTTCCACAGAAATTTGGCCCATTAGAAAAAAAAATGTTTTGCTTATGAGCCAAAACCCTTTGAAAGTTTTATAGCCCAGCTAGAGGCACAAGCTGGCTATAATGATGTCACCTTTCCCAGAACACAGTATACGAAGGAGAAACAATGGTATCCTCGTAGGGAAAAATGGAGTTCTCTAGTTCAACAGCATGTGCTTTAAAGCTATTGACCGGTAACTAGTTTGTGAGTAAACTTTTGGAACTATATTCCATAAGTTTTTCTTACTGCTTTCTGGGGACAGATCACGAAACGGATCCCTGAGCCTTACACAAAGCAAAAAGTACAGAATGGCAAACAACTAAGGGGGGAAAAATTCGGTTGATTAGCGCCTCCTGTTAGCGTCCTAAGAGGGCGCTAACAGGGCGCAAAGCAACTAGCGCCCGGGCACGGCGATGTTTGCGCCGCTCGCGAAATTGACTAGACATTTTGCGGCAGCGCTAAACACTACCGCCACGATCTCCTGCGCCTGCAGATCGTGACGTCAGTCAAGCGTGCAACGCGCCGGACCAGATATTGAGTGGCACCCCCTGCCTTTCCGCCTGCCGCTAGGAACGACCGGTAGAGGGGAACGTTTTGCAGTCGGGAAGGGACTGGGGGAGCGCTATTTAAAGGCGACCGCTTCCTGACTTTTTTTGTCGGTGACATTTTTGCACCACGCATTCTGAGAGAGAGAGACACACTTCTGGAGAGATTCACCGCTGTGTGAAGGAGTTTTGGGTACTGAGCAGCACTTTGCAGGTTCATTTTGATTTGACCTTCCTTGCATCGATTTAGAAGAGACTATGGGGGCTGCAATCTGAGCTCTTTCCCTGGGTCTCTCCATTGTTCTTTCCAGCAGAATTGATGTACAGGTCTCTCCAGGCCGAGATTCAAGGCTGCAATGAGCAGGGTGTGGCTGGAGAGCAAGATCAACCCTCCCCTTTAAGAACTGGTCGGCGCCAGTGTGTCTGTGTTCCATTGCTAACTGACATCACCTGAGCTTCGCCAGCTCTCTGAGGTAGCGCCTCGTTCCTCGGCGTTAGCGCCTTGAGAGGTGTGTAGCGCCTGATTTAGCGCTCAAATCACCTCCAGGGGCAATAGAGGCCAAGTTTGCAGTCGGAGGCGATAATTAGCACCAGGCGCTAAACTTTGCGCCCGGCTGATAATTGTGCCCCAAAAGGAGCGATACCGAATTTCTCCCCCAAGGAATATAGTTAAGATTTGGTTACCTTTTTAAAAGATCAAGTGCAGTATTTCTTTATTTTTCTTTAAATTAGGTTTCCTATCGCCACTTAGTCATTCCTCAACACAGGTCATAGATGAAACCTATAATATATGAGCATTACTTTTTTCTCTAACAGTGAAATTCCCTCTTTATTCTGTTAACCATCAATGGCTAACCTGCTTGCAGTTCAGAATGCTGCCCTACTAGTGGTCATTAGAACTTGCATGTGAATTGCTAAGGAAGACAGTTGAGCCTGTCCAGAGTGTCAGGTTATCAGGAACCCAACATATAGGTGACTGAAGGTGCCAGAAATATTTAATGATATCTACTCTATCACAAAAAGACTTTTCTTATAGCACTGTATCTCACCATGTTTTCAGCTAGCTGGCTCAACATTTTTATTGTTCCGACAATAAAGTTGTTGCATCCCATGCCCTTGAGTTTAAATTCAGTATTGAGTGGACAAAGTTGTTCTCTGCCATGATGTTTAGTGGCCTTGTTTACTCTCAATTGCAGCTTTATCTCATGGAAATTCTAATAATAATTATATGAAAATGTATAACAATAAACACTGCAATTTCTAATTAAGGTCACCCATAACGGATAATAAGTCACATTTTAAATTAATGCACAAGTTATTGTACAGCTATACATCAGACTGACTACAAGCCGCTGCCTTAATTACAAAGCTATTTGCCTTTAACAGATAACAAAGACAGCATTGAGATGACTCTGGATCACAAGGTCCGCTTCATCTGGGGACAAGAGCATTGCAAAGAACAATTATTTTGAAGAAGGTCAGCCCTAGCTTTTGCTCACTGGTGTGGGTTTTCATGAGATCCATCCTTCTCCAATGCCTCTCCTCCATCATCCAGCTGCGTGGGACTACCCTCGCCCGGTTTCATTCTTATCTATCCAGTCGTAGCCAGAGAATCACCTGCAATGGCTTCTCTTCCTGCATCCGCACCGTTACCTCTGGAGTCCCTCAAGGATCTATCCTTGGCTCCAACATTCTCTCTAAGCTGCGTGGCCACGCAGTTCTCTGCTGGTTCCGCGCAGCCCAGGAACAGCTTTTTCAACGTTAAGTTTCGTGAATGCACGTGAATGGGTTACATACCCCCAAAAAATTAAGGGGAACATTGCTTGGCTCCCTCCTATTTCTCATCTCATCTACATGCTTCCCCTTGGCAACGTCATCCGAAAACACATCAGGTTCCACATGTATGCTAATGACACCCAGCTCTACCTCACCGCCACCTCTCTCAACCCCTCCACTGTCTCTGATTTGTCACACTGGTTGACATCCACTCCTGGATGAGCAGAAATTTCCTCCAACTAAGTATCGGGAAGACCAAAGCTATTGTCTTCAGTCCCCGCCACAAACTCCATTCCCTAGTCACCGACTTCATCCCTCTCCCTGGCAACTGTCTGTGGCTGAACCAGAACATTCGCAACCTTGGTGTCATATTTGACACCGAGATGAGCTTCAGACCACTTATTTCCACCTCTGTAACATTGCCTGACTCTGCCCCTGCCTCAGCTCATCTGCTGCTGAACCCTCATCCATGCCTTTGTTACCTCTAGACTTGACTATTCTAATGCTCTCCTGGCTGGCCTCCCACCCTACATAAACTTGAACTCATCCATAACTTTGCTGCCCATATCCTAACTCACACCAAGTCACATTCACCCATCCCCTTGTGCTCACTGACATACATTGGCTCATGGTCTGGCAACGCCTGAATTTTAAAATTCTCTTCCTTGTTTTCAAATGCCTCCATGGTCTCGCGCCCCCACCCCCCCCTATCTCTGTAGCCTCCTCCATCCCTACAAGCCTTCGAGATCACTGTGCTCCTCCAATTCTGGCCTCTTGTGTATCCCCAATTTTTATCACTCCACCATTGGCGGCCATGCCTTCAGCAGCCTTGGCCCTAAGCTCTGGAATTCCCTCCCTAAACCTCTCTGCCTCTCTACCACTCTCTCCTCCTTTGAGACGCTCCTTAATACCGACCACTTTGTCCAAACTTTTGGTCATCTGACCTAATATCTCCTTATGTGGCTCGGTGTCAAATTTTGTTTGATACCCCTCCAGTGAAGTGCCTTGGGACATTTTACTACGTTAAAGGCACTATGTAAATGCAAGTTGTTGTTATTGATTGTTTAAGGAGCCACTACATAAAATTCTGTGAACATAGCATTTGCCTCAGCTCTAGACAGGGTCAGCACATCTGAAGTGCATTGTGCCTGTCCAGGCCCAGGTGCAAATGATTTCCTGTCCCAGGCCATTAATATGGCATAGGTACTTCTCGCATGAAGGCCGGCCCCCTGGTAGAACTTAGCTCTGGCAAAAGGGGGAGGAAATTCAGATGCAGCTGCAGACCTGCAGCTGCATTCCTGGCCGCTGACTGTTGAAAGCTCCAAGGTCAAAAGATCTGCTGGGTACATAGAAACAAACTTTAAAATTGCCTTCTGGGGTCCTCTTCAGCTTGCTGCAAGGACACCTTAGAATCCCTATTCTGAGGGGAGGGGTTCCCTTCACAAGCTAACTACCAGCTTCATTTGGTGGCTCCATGGTCACAACTCCAGGACAACGGCGTAGTCTACAGACCATCTTATAGTGGCAGGGAGGTGGAGGAAGAAATATGCAGACAAATTAAGGAAATGAGTAAAAAAACAGAGAATAATAATCATGGATTTCAACTACCCCGATATTAATTGGGCAAAAGAGATAGGTAAAGGGCATAAGGGAATGGAATTCCTACAATGTATACAGGACGCCTTTCGAACCTAATATGTAAATAGCCCAACAAGGGAGGATTCGCTATTGGATCTAGTAATGGGGAATGAACCAGAGCAGATAAGAAAATTAAAAGTAGGGGAACATCTAGGCAATAATGGCCATAATATAATATGCTTTAAGATGATAATTGAGAAGGACATAAGTATAACAAAAACCAGGTTAATAGATTGGGGTAAAGCTGATTTTGAGGGGCTATGAATAGAACGTGGGAAAATAAAATGGGCAACAATATTGGCAAACAATGATGTAGAACAGCAATGGGAAATATTTAAAATGGTGTTCAGCAGCGAGCAGGAACAATATATTCCGCTAAAAGGAAAGAACAAGATAAACACTAATGAGACTCCATGGATGAATAAAGCCATAAGGGAACAATTGAGGGTAAGGAAAGAGGCATACATTAAGTACATGGACAGCAGGGGAGTGCATGATAAGGGAGAATACGAAGAGATTAGGAGAGAAGTCAAAAAAACAATTAGGAAGGCAACGAGGAACTATGAAATTAAATTATCAAGGAACATAAAACAAAATAGTAAAATATTTTACAGGCATATCAATAAAAAAGGAAGGTTGGGATGAGAATAGGGCCACTAAGGGATAGACAGGATAATACCACAGGTAACGATAGAGAGATGGCAGAAATATTAAATAATTATTTTGCTTCAGTATTTACCAGGGAGATAGAACAGGTGGACATGACATTGGATGATGAGATTAGTAATGAGATAAGTGCATTTAAAATAAAAAGAGAGGATACATTAAATAAACGAATCAAACTCAGAAGATAAAACCCCTGGTCTGGATGGATTGCATCCATGCATTTTAAAAGAATCTAGGGAAGAGATAGCAGAGGCATTACTACACCTATTTAATAATTTGTTAGAAAAAGGTGTAGTGCCAGAAGACTGGCGGATAGCTAACACAATACCTATATTCATGAAGGGGGATAGAACATGTTGAGGGAATTATAGACCAGTCAGCTTAACATCGGTGGTAGCCAAATTTATGGAATCCCTAATAAAGGAGAAAATAGAAGAACATCTAGAAACCAAAAACATAGTAATGAATAGTCGGCATAGATTTCAAAAGGGAAAGTCTTGCTTGACCAACCTCATTGAATTTTTTGAAGAGGTAACAGAGAGTGCAGACAATGGTTATGCAGTTGATGTAATTTATCTAGATTTTCAAAAGGCCTTCAATAAGGTACCCCGTAATAGACTGATGAACAAGGTCAGAGAATGCGGAGTCAGGGGACAAATAGCATAATGGATAGCTAGCTGGCTTCAAGACAGAAAGCAGAGAGTAGGGGTAAAGGGTAGCTATTCACAGTGGCAGAAGATGGGTAGTGGTGTTCCACAAGGACAGTGCTGGGACCACTGTTGTTCACAATTTACATTAACGATTTAGACTTTGGAATCAAAAACACAATCTCTAAATTTGCGGATGACACCAAATTGGGGACGATAGTCAATACTGAGGAGGACTGCAACAAATTACAGCAGGACATTAATAAACTTGCAGAATGGGCATATAATTGGCAAATGAAGTTCAACACCGATAAATGTGAGGTATTACATTTTGGTAGGAAGAATAGGGAGGTCACTTATTACTTGGAGGGTGCGAGTCTAGGTGGGGTAGAGGAACAAAGGGATTTCTGAGTACAAATCACTAAAAGTAGTGACACAGGTTAACAAGGCCATAAAAAAAGCAAACCAAGCACTAGGGTTTATTTCTAGAGGGATAGAATTGAAAAGTAGGGAAGTTATGCTAAACCTGTATCGAACCTTGGTTAGACCACACTTGGAGTATTGCGTGCAGTTCTGGTCGCCATATTATAGAAAGGATATAGAGGCACTGGAGAGAATGCAGAGAAGATTTACAAGGATGATACCAGAAATGCGAGGGTATACATATCAGGAAAGGATGAACAGGCTGGGTCTCTTTTCTTTTGGAAAAAAGAAGACTGAGGGGTGACCTAATAGAGGTCTTTAAAATTATGAAAGGTTTTGATAGAGTGGATACAGAGAGAATGTTAGGCCATTAATATAAGATAGTCGCCAAGAAATCCAATAGGGAATTCAGAAGAAACTTCTTTACCCAGAGTGTTGAGAATGTGGAACTCGTTACCACAGGGAGTAGTTGAAGTGAATAGTATAGATGCATTTAAGGGGAGGCTGGACAAGCATATGAGGGAGAAGGGAATAGAGGGTTACGCTGATAGATTTAGATGAGGAAAGACGGGAGGAGGCTCAAGTGGAGCATAAACGCCGGCATGGACTGGTTGGGCCAAATAGCCTGTTTCTGTGCCGTATATCCTATGTAAATACCCTCTTTTGCCTCATTTACATCACATTGATAGGTACAGCTTCACTGCCTCCCCCTGGGGAAGCCCCAAAAATCCCTGGCAACGTAAAGGGGCAGAGACCCATCATATCAGGTCAGAAGAACATAAAAAGCAGGGACAGGAGTAGGCCATTTGGCCTTTCGAGCCTGCTCCGCCATTCAATAAGATCATGGCTGATCTTCGACCGCAACTCCACTTTCCCGCCCTATCCCCATATCCCTTGATTCCCTTAGTATCCAAAAATCTATCGAGGTCTTCTGTTTTTTGTGCCTGGGGGAATGGGCAATCTCAGGCGCAAAGGTCAGGAAAATCAACCCCATATTTATTTTGCCATTATAACAGTGAACAATTAGCGTATAGTTTGCCCATACTGTTCAAAATTGATGTCACAACAGGCTTCCATCTCAGATTCACTCCTAATAAGGAGAAGTGGGAACCTCCGTGACTAAAAAGCACCATATTCCTGGCACCCTTAGTTCACATTTTGTGCAGTTATGTTGTCAGCACCATATGTTGCCCAGGATAACTTAAATGTGATTACCAAGCCAAGGAATTGGATGCAGCTGAAGACAGCTCTTTTTTTGATCAGCATCGTTTTTGTTTTTGTTCAGCATCGTTTTTGTTTTTGTTCAGTGTATTATTGGTTTGGCCTTCCCAGCGGTAGAGACTAAAGGTAACACACTGGTCTGGAAATTCTGCAGGGTTCTTCTGGTCTTCCACTGTAACTTCACAGAAATTTCAGCAGAAGACTGTGAAATACCAGTGGAATTTCAGGGCCACAATTTGTTATCCCATTGTCAAAATCTGTGTTTTTTTTTGCAGTGACATAGTCACTGCTTCCCTTTCAGATGGAGTTAACCAATTTGCAAGCAATTGAGTCATTATCAAAGAGAACATCATCACCTTTGAAGTAATCCAACAAATGAAGAAGAGGAAAAAATTGAGACAAAACATAATTTACCAATTGATTGATAAAATGGTTGCCCACTCATCATGAGTGGTGTTTGTACCTTTTTGAGAGATCACCGCTTTTCAATAAGTGTAGTGCAGTGTCCTATACTGTTATCAAATTCTCAAAGCGTAAAAGTTATTGCTATGAAGGGTTTTAATAGACTAAATAAGGACACAGATTTAAGGTAATTTACATAAGAACCAGATGGGAGATGAGATGAGAATTTTTTTTACGCAATTTGTTGTGATCTGGAATGCACTGCCTAAAAGGGTGGTGGAAGCAGATTCAATAGTAACTTTCAAAAGGGAACTGGATATGTACTTAAAGGAAACATTTGCAGGGCTATGGGGAAAGAGCAGGGGACTGGGACTAATTTGGACAGCTCTTTAAAAGCCAGCACAGGCACGATGGGCCAAATGGCTTTCTTCTGTGCTGTATGAATCAAATCTATAATTCTGTAATATCATTCTTAGCATCAAAGAAACTCTTCAATTCTGAACCAGAATATCAAGAACATTTTAAGTTGGCCTGGTTGGTCTCAGCCAAATCAGTGCAGTTCAACAGTACTTATTTGTCGTAGTTTCCATGAGCTTTGACATATTTGACAGAAAAAAACACTGATATGTACTTATCAGGGATTGACATTGAGATATCAATGGACTGGACCAGAGAACCCAAAATTGTGTGCCATTTAGGTCAATAAGGTCCATTGCTTTTTCAGAATCATCTTTTGATGGGGATATTTAGTTTTGCAAAATGTCTCACTGACCCCAAAGATAATCAAATGAAACACTTGAATGTCTAACAATCACCACACCTGCAATGTTCAATCCAGGCTGGTTGCTTTCCACAGACAACACTTCCTTGGCCACAGAAACTTTTATGTTCCGTTGGGTATTTGGTTAAGTTGCTATGTGCTTAACCCTATAAGTTTCAAACCCAAGTCTCAAATATTTGTCCAATTCTTTTTTGAATGATTGTTTTAGCTGTTTGGTGGTTCTATGTATCCACTAATTTGGTATGGGTTGTGTGGGGGTGACGGGGGGTGGGGGTTGCGGGGGGGGGGTGTAGGAGGAAATTGTCTCATCTGTAGTCTTGCTTGAGGCATGTTCATTTTATACAAGTACAAAATGACCATTTCTCTGGTTCTACTTTACCAAATTAAATAGCCAGCTACATTTACATTATCTATGGCTCTCATTATTTTAAAGACCTAGATCATTTTGATTATATGAATTAGATTGCTGACTAGAATGTTAAGTAGCATGTTTGAATTTGGCTTGGGAAATTCTGTTAATTGGAAGAGATTAATATCTTGAAGTATTCTCAAATGAGAATTCCCTTATGATTCACAGAGAGAATTCTATATATAAACATTAACTCTTCAGGTTTTAAATAGATATCATAAACTCCTCCTTCATCAGACTATCAGTTCCTTAAAAAACACTCTTGGAAACATCCATGTACCCACATTTTCAAAGTAGTGATGTGCCATCTTTAACTTAAAAGCATCTGATAAGATTTTAACTAACTATTCTACTACCAAAAATGGCAAATAAATCACTGTTGTCAATCTTGAAATAGGACAAATCATATGTCGATTTTCTGTTTGTATCCAGAGATAGTGACATGTAATTTAGGTTATCAAAGCTTTTTTCCCCTACATTCTGAAGTAGCCCTGCATGTTTAATACTAAGCAAGCATAACTGTAATAAATCTGGCATTCTGTAATGGGAGTTTTCTGAAACATTAACTCTTGGAGGATTGCAGTATAACTTTTAACTAAAATAATCATTATTAGGTTAATCCAAAGAACATTATGAATTTGCAATGGTGCATTCTATTATGATACTGATTTTTGAATTTCACAGTAATTTTCTAAATTCAATTGTTCTACATTTGCTTTCAGATGCAGTTTTACCCCATTAATATAAATGGAAATAGAAAAAATGAAAGTAGAAAGGGCCGATGTCTGTGTTTTTTGAATATTTAACAGCTAAACATTTTGTACTTATCGTGTCAGAATTATTTATGGTAATACTCAATGATTCACTATCAACTACATTTTCTAAAGAAGGGTATTTTAAGTATTGCAAAATGTTTTTTTCATTGTGGGTAATTTGATAATCACAAATGATTATAAAAAGAATTCTTCAGCACATTGGTTTTGACTTTTTTTTAATCAAATGTGTTGCTGTCTTTCAGCAGTTATAATCAACAGTTTCAAAACCCAGCTGTGCCATTTGCACTGTGGCACCCAACAAAATTACTCATTGTCTCTGCTCGTGTTCATATTGGCACTAGAACCACTAGCAGAAAGCATCTGATCACCAAGGTGAAGAGGAATTTCTGGTTAGAAACCACTTAAGTAAAATGATGTACTCTGTTCATGGAATACTTTTGTATATTGTGAACCTTGTTATTACTGTTCTAATATTCCTGGATCTAGGGACCTTCTTTTCAGCTCTCTCTGGCATTAAAGTAAATTAGGGCAAGTCCAAGATCATGCCATTAAATATTCCGTGCACAAAAATGAACCGTATTAAGCTATCCCTTAAATGGGACCCAGATGGTCTAAAATATATTGGAGTTTCTAATATGGTTAGAATTACTGGTAGCATCAACCCTAATCAGTGAATGCAGTCGTTTAATTTTATTGCAATGGGGTAGGGTGGATACTATCAACATAATAGTAGTCTTACAATTCAACTATACAAGTATGGTATTATTAAATATTCCATAGCTTATTTCACCAAAATATGCATAATTGCAGACTATTATTACAAAATATATTTGGAATGGAAAATCTGTGAGACAGAATAATGTATTAAATGTAGAGGAAACATGCTGGTATGCACAATATCTCACACTTGTACCAACTGATCCTTTAGGGCAGCCAAAATGTTATGTGGAAAAGATTAATCAATATGAGACCTACAATCCTAGTACCTCCAGCAGGATGGTTATTTGTAATTAAAAAGAAAGAAAGACTTGCATTTATATAGCGCCTTTCACGACCACCGGATGTTCCAAAGCGCTTTACAGCCAATGAAGTACGTTTTGAAGTATAGTCACTGTTGTAATGTAGGAAACGTGGCAGCCAATCTGTGCACAGCAAGCTCCCACAAACTGCAATGTGATAATGACTAGATAATCTGTTTTAGGGATGTTGATTGAGGGGTAAATATTGACCAGGACACCGGGGATAACTCCCCTACTCTTCTTCGAAATAGTGTCATGGGATCTTTTACGTCCACCTGAGAGAGCAGACGGGGCCTCGGTTTAACGTCTCATCCAAAAGACGGCACCTTCGACAGTGCAGTACTCCCTCAGTATTGCACTGGAGTGTCAGCCTAGATTTTTGTGCTCAAGTATAGGTAGGCATACTGCTGCTGACCAAGGAGGGCAGATTTGAGCATATCTGGTGCACCTGGCTGGACCACATCAAGCTCTACCAGGATTCATTATCCTCTGCCAAAACTGCACACTTCTCCAGATCATCCTGGAGACCAAAGATAACCCTGGCTTCTTTTCTCCACTACCAATTGTCTCCTTCAATCCCTCTCCTTGCCCCTCCACCCTCACCTCTCGTAACAAATACGAAGAGCTCAATGTCACCAATATAGAGACCACTTATTCAACTGACCCTGCAGCTTCCAAGCCAAACAGCAACCCCTGTCCCGCCCTAGACCTGAACCCATATCTCTCTCTAGTTTCTCTCCCATCAATCCATATGCCCTCTCCAAGCACATCACATCCATGAGATCCATCTCCTGCCCCATTGACCCAATTCCCACTAAACTGCTGATCGCCCAACTTCCCTTTCTGGCCCTGAGAATAGCATGGTTTACAATATGATTTTCCATATTATCAGCGGATTAACAGGGGAAAAATGTGCTTTTCCACTTTGTGATATCACGTCAGCTGGCATATACATTTTTGACTCCCCTGCGGAGACTGAATAACAAATCGAAGGCCCGGAATAAAACTTAATATCATTTTCCTTTTTAAACTGTGAATAAGATTTGATTTAATAAAATGATGGACCCAGAGTTTTGTGAGCCCAATTAACAGTCTCTCTGATAATGCAGGATTGTCTTCTAGTTCACAAGCACTGCAATGCTCTTTTTCCCTCTCGTTGGCATCATGCTGGTACAGCCTCTCCATCTCTTCCATCTCGTAATAACAGCCTCTCCTTGTGCTACACTGATTCTCCTTCTTATCGGCCTTGAATTTGCATTGTTCCCTCTCTTTCTGAAATCTGTGTTGCTCTTCGTTCTCTTTCTTGTAATCTGTGTTGCTCTTGTTCCTTCTCTAGCTGAAGCTTTTGTTCTCTACTGAAACTCTTGCTGCTTTAGCTGAAATTCTCTCATCACTTTTTCTTTTGCCACCATAGGTGCCATTTTGTTTTTTAAGATATTGGCCCAAAATTTGCGATCGGAGGCCTCCTGCGGGCGGATGCCTCCAACCTGTAAAAAATCTACAAATTTACCTGGTGGCCCAGGAGGTATGGAGAATTGCGATCCTGGGCCCCTCTGGGTACGCGCGGGCAAAGGCCCACATATCCCAGGGGCGCATGCGGTTCGCAAGCGCCCCTGGGATCACATGGGCCGGCCCAACCAATAAAAGAAGGGAACCCCCATTCATGGTTGAGTATGAGCGGGGATCACTTAAAAAATACACGAACACATGAAATAAATAAAAGAAAAACATTACATATTTAAAAAATGTATGTTTTAACGGGGCTAAAAATAAACGTACTTTTTTGGACAGGGTTTTTAATGTATAAATGAGTGATAACGTTTTATTTTTCTCTTTTTAAAACTCTCATGCTGGTAAAAGCAGGCCTTACGCCAGGCGTAAGAATTTCACGGGCATTCAGCTGGCGGAAGTTGGGCAAATAGCGCAACTCTCCACCCGCAGAGGCCCTTCTCCCAGGGATGTGGAGGATCTGTCAAGAAGATTCTTGACTAAACCCGGAACTTGCGCGGGCATGTACACACCTCGTATGCACCCATAGGGGTTGCAAAATACGGCCCATTATTTCTGTTCAGTTCACATTTAAATTTTAAACATTTTGTGTCGACTTCGTCATTAGTGTAACTCAGTATCCCAGGTAGACATTACCAATTGTTTCGAATTCTGGTCTGCTGCAGATAGCTACAGGAAACTCTTTATTAACCGGCACCCAAATATCCGGAAATCTCTCTTAACCGGCAAAATTCTTGAGTAGGTAACTGGGGTTTTCCTTCATCTCTCGTTTAAGATTAACTTTAAAATAACCCCGAGGCGTTTGCCTTGTATCGGAGCGTGTAGATTGGGAGGGGAATGTGCAGCCCGGGTAGGCAGCGGACACGACAGATGGTCAGCTGGCGGTCCCCGGGGAGACGGAGCTTCGAATGCAGGCGCATGTCAAAGTGTACGGGGCTCTCGTACGTTGACTCTCCGTTATCTGGACTTTTTGATTAACCGGCACCACGCCGGTCCCGTCGGTGCCGGTTAATAAAGAGTTTCCTGTACTAGGGTTCAGTGGTGTTATTCATTGCCCCCCCCCTGCTCAGGCCTCTGGTTGATACTGCAGATTGGGCCCTGATGACATAATTATGCCCAATCTGCATATTTAAAACAGGACCTCGTTTCTTTCCTGCAGGAGTGCTGCTCACCTGCTCAAAAGAGCAGGTTAATATGGGGACACACTGGGAAAGAAGCGGGATTTTGGGAGGTATCTGACTCCTGTTATTTTAACTCCTCCCCCCCCCCCCCCCCCCCCCAAAAAAAAAACCCGGTTTCCACCAGGTGGGGGTAGTTAAAATTGGGGCCAACGTTTCAGGTTGATGACCTTTCATCAGAACTGTTCAGAGACGCATGCAATCTGGGCACAAACCAAATACATAGTTTGAAAAATTTGTAGCATGAGTAAGTTAGGCGCTTAACTACAATATGTCTTATCAAATCCTCCGCCGAGCAAATCTCCGCCCACAAAACTGACCTTGCCCCAACTCTCAAATGTGAATATCCTCTAGTTCCGCTTGTTCAGAGGGTCTGTTCATATTACAATCAGATTTTCAGGCACAGCAGGAAAGAAAGTTATTCTCTGGTGTTTTATTGAAATTGTTTGAGCATTTACAACAACAGCTTGCATTTATGTAGCACCTTTAACGTAGTTAAACATCCCAAGGTGCTTCACAGGAGCATTATCAAACACAATTTGACACTGAGCCACATAAGGAGATATTGGGGCTTGGTCAAAGATGTAGGTTTTAAGGAGCCTCTTAAAGGAGGAAAGAGAGGTAGAAAGGCGGAGAGTTTTAGGGAGGGAATTCCAGAGCTTGAGGCCATGGCAATTGAAGGCATGGACGCCAATGGTGGAGCGATTAAAATCGGGGATATGCAAGAGGCCAGAATTAGAGGAGCGCAGATATTTTGGAGGGTTGTAAGGCAGGAGGAGGTTATAGAGATAGGGAGAGGCGAGACCATGGAGGGATTTGAAAGCAAGGATGAGAAGTTTAAAATCAAGGTATTGCTCAACCTGGAACCAACGTAGATCAGCGAGCACAGGGGTGATAGGTGAACAGGACTTGAACCGAATTAGGATATGGGCCTATGAGTTTTGGAGGACCTTAAGTTTATGGAGGGTGTAATAGGGAAGGCCAGCCATGCGTTGTAGTAGTCAAGTCTAGAGGTAACAAAGGCATAGATGAGGGTTTCAGCAACAATTAAAAAAAAAAAAAATCATTACTGAGACCTGCTCTGTGTTTTCTTTTTCTTTTAATGCATTTTTATGGCATAATTATAAGTCACACTAAAAATTAAAAAGCTTCCCTGCCAAGATGCCACCAACCATTTCTGCGAGCCCTGGCTAACCCACATGGGAATGACTGTGGTAACCGGCCTTCTCAGGGTCTCCAGGAGCAATGGGGAAAATACCGTCCTCGATCATCTGCTGTAAGGACACCAGTGCAGCATGGAGCTGGTACATGTGCAAGGGTAGTAACGATTAGTTATGGCCTGAAACTGGCTGCACCTTCTTGCAGATATGCTGCAATGCTGACCTATGTGATGTGGCACAGAGGAAAACCCTGCGCTGAGCTGCATCGTTACTTATATGCAGACTCATGCCTGCACCTTTAGGTCCCTTTCTCTTCATTCTGGTCTGGCATTTCTTAATCCCATTCTGCTCCAACTTTGGCAAAGATTGCTAATGGGTTGAGATGGCTTTTAATGCTATTAGCACATGGGATTCAGGTGTGTCTTAAAGCAGTGCAAACCAAATTATACACCTGAAGACCAAAATTGCCCCTAGTGTCCTTGCTGTGAGCCGAACACCTATTCACAAACTGGTGTGCCAATGACTCCTTAAAGGCTCTGCCATCAGTATATGATTTAGTCAACCAGTTATCATCCACTAGCTTTGTTACTATGTAATCTATATATTGCTGAATATTTGTTCCTTTTTCCTTTTCTCATTTTTTCTCTTTCCTTCTTTCACTTTTTTTTCTGTGCTGTATGATTCTATAGTTAAATTACCTTATTTCTCTTTCATAGATTACTGTACAGATTTGTGAAACTTGGGTAGATTTTACCCCAGCGCAAACTATGGGCGGCTGGCCAGCCGGCAATCTCTGGCCGTCCAACTTGAGGGCCAGGCCTCTTCAGCATCATGACTGCGGGCTGCGGCCAGAGATAGCTATACCAGCTGGCTACTGGGCTAGAAGAGGGCAGGTTCTTTGGGGAGCCCTGTTTTCTGGAGGGTAGACGAGCCGAAGCAGCAATGACCCAGACTGGTTTTGTTGAGCCTGGAGGAGCACTCATCCACCTCCCGACCCCACAAAAATAGATACTCTTACCTTTTACGATAGCAAAATACTGCAGATGCTGGAAATCCGAAATAACAACAGAAAACGCTGGAAAAACTCAGCAGGCCAGGCAGCATCCGTAGAGAGAGAAAGAGAGTTGACGTTTCAGGTCGATGACCTTTCATCAGAACTGGGAAGAGCTGGAAATCAAATAGATTTAAGGCCAGGGTAAAGCTGGGAAAAGGGGGAGGGGATAAAGGAACAAAGGAGGAGATGAAGAGACATTAAGAGATATGCAAGGCTAGAGGTGGTGTTAATGTGACAGATTAAGGCTGAATGAAGTGTGAAATCCACTGGCAGAATGAAGGACAGCTGCCAGCTTCTAGGAGGAAAAAAAAAGGTGGGGGGGACAAATAAAAGGGTGGATAAAATAAAATATAAATGTGATTGGAGCTGAGGTTATGATCTAAAATTGTTGAACTCGATATTGAGTCCAGAGGGCTGTAGCGTGCCTAAACGAAAGATGAGGTGCTGTTCCTCGAGCTTACGCTGAGCTTCCGTGGAACAGTGTAATAGGCCGAGGACGGTGAGGTCAGAGTGGGAGTGAAGCGGTGAATTAAAGTGACAGGCCACCGGGAGCTCGGGGTCCCCCTTACGGACTGAACGGAGGTGTTCCGCAAAGCGGTCACCCAATCTGCGTTTGGTCTCCCCAATGTAGAGGAGTCCACATCGTGAGCAGCGAATACAGCATACTAAATTGCAGGAAGTACAAGTAAATCGCTGTTTCACCTGGAAGGGGTGTTTGGGGCCCTGGACAGTGGGAAGAGGGGAGGTATAAGGGCATGTGTTGCATCTCCTGCGCGTGCACGGGAAGGTGCCGGGCGAAGGGGAAGGGGTGCTGGGGGTGGTAGAGGAGTGGACTAGGGTGTCGCGGAGGGAGCGGTCCCTGCGGAATGCTGAAAGGGGAGGTGAGGGGAAGATGTGTTTGGTGGTGGGATCACGCTGGAGGTGGCGGAAATGGCGGAGGATGATCCGTTGAATGTGGAGGCTGGTGGGGTGAAAGGTGAGGACAAGGGGAACCCTATCGTGGTTCCGGGAGGGAGGGGCAGGGGTGAGGGCAGATGTGCGGGAGATAGAATGGACACGGTCGAGGGCCGTGTCGACCACGGTAGAGGGGAATCCTCGGTTGAGGAAAAAGGAAGACATGTCGGAAGCACTGGTATGGAAGGTGGCATCATCAGAGCAGATGCGGCGGAGACGGAGAAACTGGGAGAATGGAATAGAGTCCTTACAGGAGGCGGGGTGGGAGGAAGTGTAGTCCAGGTAGCTGTGGGAGTCGGTGGGCTTGTAGTGAATGTTAGTCAATAACCTATCCCCAGAGATGGAGATGGAGAAGTCGAGGAAGGGAAGGGAAGAGTCGGAGATGGACCATGTGAAGGTGAGGGAAGGGTGCAGGGCCATCAGCCTAATGCAGCTCCGAGCAATTCAGCCCAAAATTGGCAATCGGGGGTCCTATATACGTCATGGGACCCTGATTTGAATTTGAAAGTGTTCTGTAGATTGGTTTGTAATTGAAAAGAGAAATTAAAAGATACCATTATCTAAATACCAACAAGATTTTTTTTCTCCAACCTCAATAGACCTGTCTGACTGCATTTCAGGAATTGCTCTTTTCTTACAGTTTCTAACGATGATTACTCTTGCAATATTCTATTAAATCCTTTTGGTGCAGTAGTTCGCTATGATGATTCTCTTGTTTCTTGCAGAAGTTGGCTGCAATTGTCTCATTCTTTTCACAATGGTGGCTGCAAATCTCAATTTTTGGAGTGATTTCCTTTTTAGTTACTATTTTTTATCTAAGATGCTGAGTCAACTGTAAGGAGGACAGATGTCTCATGAAATTGTTATGATTGTTATCAAAAGATAAGAAAAATTTCGAGAAATTATATTGGACTGGCAGCAGGAATATTGAAACTTTCTATGGCCTAGTGCTTGCTCCAAAAATCCTGACTAAGTATTTGATAATTAAGCACATGCTTGTGTTTCATGTCTGTATGTTGTGTTCTTACAGGGAACCCTTAGTGTGCTACTTCATTTGCAACAATTTGCCACGATGCTTTTATTTTTCACCATGAAGTGCCACTTCTTACAATGACTCATGACAGGTTCTCATAGGGGTTTATTGTAGTGCTTTTATTTCTGACTGGGACATGCCATAATGCCTTGTTTCTTGGAGGTATTCAATACCGTGCACATCATTTTTCTCATGATTTGCCATTGCGGCTTTTTTTTCTTCCGGAGATTCTCTTTCTTTTTTGATTTGGGATTTGACTTAATGCTTAGGATTCGAAATATCATGGCCCAAAATTTGCGATCGGAGGCTTCCCGCAGCCAGATGCCTCCGAACTGTAAAAAAAATCTATGCATTTACCTGGTGGCCCGGGAGGTATGGAGACTCTGTAGGGAACTCCCATAAGTGTGAATGGGGATCACATTAAAAATAATACACGAACACATGAAATACATTTTTAAAAATTACATATTTAAAATTAATTAAAATGCCATTTAATTAAATATTTTAAACAAAAATGTAATTTTTTAAAAATATGTTTTAACGGGGCTAAAAATAAACGTACCTTATTGGACAGGGTTTTTAACGTATAAATGAGTGTTAAATTTTATTTTTCTATTTTTTAAAACTCTTGCTGGTAAAAGCAGGCCTTATGCCTGCTTTTACCAGGCATAAGATTTTCACGGGCATTCAGCGGGCGGAAGTTGGGCAAATAGCGCAACTCTCCACCCGCAGAGGCCCTTCTCCCGGGAATGCGGAGGATCTGTCAAGAAGATTCTTGACAGATCGCAAGTTCTGGGTTTTAGCGCCTGCGCTTCGCATGCCTAAAGCCGGAACTTGCGCGACCCCTACACACCTTGTACGCACCCATAGGGGTCGCAAAATACGGCCCATATCTTTTGCAGGGAATGACCACAGTTCTCTCATTCATACAGAGAGTTTCTCAAATGCTGTTGGTCGTTAAAGATTTATCTCGTATGAAGAAATTTAAACTTTTGAATCAGCTACTTCATACCAATAACTTAAAAAAAAATGGAAATATCATAATTTATCATCCACCCTAAACAGCTACTATGTAACAGAGCTGAGCAGTGCATGCCACTTCTTGTATTATAAAATTGATGCATAACCTGGTTATGTTGCTTTTCATTCATACTGGCCTTGAAATTAAGTGTGAGCTAATAGGTATGAATGCCTGTACATTCAGCTGAAGCTCCTGTCTCTGCCATTTTAAATAAATGCCTTAACACCTCAACTAAATAGTGGAGAGAGCAATTTAAAACGAATGTGTAAATGCTTCGTATCTGTTATCCCTGAGCCTAATTTTGAGGTAATTGAGTCTCGACAACTAATATCTTCAAAGTAAAGAATGAGTGAAGTCTAGCTAAACGCCTCTCTTATGGATAGCTTTAGAAAATGTCCTGGACAGTGTGATTACGGTTGATTTTAGCAGAGCTCCAATTTTTAGCTTTGTAGATGGCATACTTAATTTAAAACCACGATGGAGTCATGTCTTCCAGATTGGTTGAATGCATTTGAGGTTGCAAGATCTGGCTGTCATGTTCCTGGCAGGCAAGGAAACTGATCCACCGCCTCATCTGGCTTGCAGTGCGATATGTGTGACTGTACTTGTGTGTCCAGGGTTGGACCCGTCTCCCATGAGCGCACCCACAACAGCTGAGACTCATCCGTCGATTTGACGGGAGACTCCATACATATACGTAACCTGCCAAGTGTGGCTGCAGCAATTAACTGTTGTTATTCATTGTACTGAAATCCTTACTTCACTCATCTGATTCCAATAGTGTGGTTTGGGTCATTGCATCTGACTTTTACAGTTAGGCTTAATTTACTGGCTAGATTGATAGCCTTTCAGAGAAAAAAATAAAGATTTGTTCATTTGCTTCTTTTGGATTCATCACAAAATCTACTTTCATAGTAGTTACTCAGAAATAAAGAAGAATGAAAGACAAGATTTTTTATGGATAAGTTTACACTATTATATTTCGGGTTAATAGAAATAATTTCAGAACCAATTATGCTTTCTTTACAATATTAAAATCCCTTGCCCCCCAAAAAACTTTGTTTGTGCATTACTGCGATTCTCCACTTGTTATTAAGTCTGAGTGTTGTTATTGTTTGTAATAATCAGTAACACAAATACATAAATTACAGCTATTACTGAAGTAAATCTGAATTCATCCAGCTGATATTAAAGTCATTTATGTTTGTTTTGGAAATGCCCTAATAACAAAGCAAATGCTGAAACTTGAATATTCAGGAAACTCCCATGACTCTCGAACATGCTGTAAAACAATCTTTTGCCAGCATTTTTTGCACCATTACAAAAACATAACAGATATAGAATATAAATATTTATCTCTGTTGAGCAAAGAGTGGTGGTGACACTAGGGGAGATACCAGGATCAGCTTGTTCATTCATTTGTCTAAGATGTTCTGGAGGTAGTGGTTGGGGAGGGGCTGTTGTAAGTTAAAAGAATGCTTCCTTCAGCATATTCTTCGTTGATTATTACAGTCAGAAGTTCCTACTTCTCTGTATGTAGTGTATTATATAGAGCTAGTGTTACGACTAGGCAGAGGTTGCAGGCAAATTGGCCTCTGTTGTTCTGATCTTCCACATGACATAAATGCAAACTCCAAGTGGGCACATAACCTAATAAAACCAAAAGATCATGGAAAACTTGTATCCCTAGAAAATGGATTTAAAATATAAATTCTAAAAATTAATGGCCCAGATATTCCGATCCCTACGGGTGGGTACGCGCTGTGTACCCACCCGTAGGGGCATCGGAAATGCCGGTTTCAGGCATGCACAGCACATGCGCTGAAAACCGGCATTTCCGATCTGTCAAGAATGCTCTTGACAGATCCTCCGGCTGCCCTGGAGAAGGGCCTCTGCAGGTGGATAGTTCCGCTTTTTAGAGACCCTCCGCCCGCAGAAAACCCTTACCAGGATAAGAGTTGAAAAAAAGTTTTAAATTTTTTTTTCACTGATTTATCATTTAAAAATACTTTAAAAAAGGTAAGTTTATTTTTAGCCCTGTAAAAAAAACTTTAATAATTTTTTTCAAAAATTTAAATTTTTGTTTAAAATATTTAATTTATTGTAATTTCAAGTCATTTTAAAAATGTGATTTAAAAAAAAAAATTATTGAATGTTTTACTGTGGTTTTGGGGTGATCTCCATTCATATATTTGACAGGTCTTCCTGTCAAGTGTATGAAGGGAGATTCCCTTCTTTGATTGGCTCCCCATGGCCCACGTGATCCCAGGGATGCTGCGAACTACATTCGCCCCTGGGATATGTGAGCCCTGCGCACTTGGAGTTTGGAGAGGCCCAGGAGTGGAAGCGTGTGCGTCCCGGGAGCCCTCAGGTAAGGGCGCAGATTTTTCCAGATCGCAGGCCTCTGCCCGCGGGAGGCCTGCGATCGGAAAATACGGGCCAGTATTTCAGTAGCAGATTAGGAATGTACCTTGCACACTACATCTAATGTCCCATCCCATACAGGTGCATACCATAAAATGCTACGACATAGAGCACAGCTCTGCATTTGTGTAGCAGTCTCATTAAAATAGATTAAAACTGACAGCTATTACATCCTCGATGGCTGAGTGTGTAACCTTTTATTGAGTAATAAAGCAGGAAGATCCCAAGTTAATCAGCTAATTTCAGCTGGATTAGCAGTAGGAATGCTACAGTTGACCTTGGTGCCACTAGCTGAGGGAAGGGGGGTGGGAGCAGAAATCAACCCAAATTCTTGATCCTGGTCCAATGACCCCTGTTGCAAAGTACACATGTGGACGCCAGGTGAGGTTAGTATTGGGCCTGTGTGTAAGCTGGCTCCCACTCCCAGTTGCATAGGTTGCTGATTTTTTTATGTCTTGGCTGACACATGAACAATTGCCATTTTTCAGAGATAGTGGAGGGCTGTGGCAATCATGGTGTTGTACCCCAGCATGAATTGCTGTCTTCAGGAGAAGGAGAGAGAAGGGGGCAAAATATTAGCCGACACTGCCAGGTGATGATACAGTTTTGCTCCAAATGGAAATCCAGTCTTTTCTGGCTGCAGCAAATCTTTTTGCACTCATTTTATCCCAGAATTCCATGATAGTAGCAAAGGATGTTTGCCATATATCGACCTGTGGGTTATGGGCCCAGCACTTTTCCATTTTTATGCTGTGTTCAGAGAACCTTTATCGCTGTGTTTTTCTTTCTGGATACATCATGTGCTACCACGTGGTTTCCTCAACTTTGGGTAATGGAAGAATAAATCGTTATCAGACCATGGCTTAACCTATAAACTACTCCACTTTATTGAACAGTAAATAGAAAAAAGAATGGTATTAAATGCAAACAGAAGATTAACAGTAATTACTGATTTTACTATTCTCCTTGGAATATCAGAAAAAACATTGAAAGTACTTCTCTTGCACTAACACTTGAAATAAAGCTGACTTGAAACACAGTCCTTTGCATCTTGTGAAGTTGTTCACTATCATGGAGTCTCTGGCAGGAATCTTTACCTTAGAGTCGGGCAGGTGCGTGCGGGCCGCGCAGCAGTTCGCCACCCGACGTTTTCAACAGCGCGTTCTGCACTGCGCGTTTAACTCAATTACATCAATTGAAACAGTCATGCAGATTTCCCGGCCAATTAAATGGAGCGGGTCTGATGACATCACTGATGACTCGCTTTCAGCTCAGATATTTAAAGGAGCCTTGCACACATCCCAGTTGAAGGTTGTTGGAGGTGACATGCAGGTGGTTGGGAGAGGTGGTTATTGGTCTATATCGAAGAGATTTGTGTGGGTGCAAGCAAAGATGGAGTCACAGCGACAGAAGGCTGCGCCCAGGTTCCCAGATGCCTCCCTGGAAGTCCTGGTCCAGGGAGTCAGAGCACCCAGGGAGGTCCTATTCCCTGGCAGCGGCAGAAAAAGAGCAGCCAGAGAAACCAAGTGGGCATGGCTGGAGATCGCCCAAGAAGTGAGCAGTAGGGGTGTTGTCAGACGCTCCTGGATTCAATGCCAGAAGAGATTTAATGATCTAATGAGGTCAAGAAAGGTGAGTGCAATGCCACATTCAGCTACATCCTGATGTGCATGTCACCCCAACCCCATCACTCTGCCTTCCCAAGCCTACTCCTGCACATCACTCCTCACATCAACCTATCTTGCAGGTGCATCCATCCCTCACTGTCTATGCACCTACTCACATCCCCATCTGACTATTCCCCACTGATTCTTTGTAGGATTACATTAGGATGAGGGTGAGTAACACCACAGAAGGGAGACCATTTGGTAATGTCACGCCACTCCCTCATAGTCACCCTCTACAGATGTAGCCCATACATCCCTTACACTCATTCCATCACTCTCACTCAAAGTTCTCTTCTTTCCCTCCTTGCAGGAGAAGTGAGCGCAGAACAGGAAAGAAAGAGAGAGAACCGGAGGTGGCCCTCCAATATACACAAATTTGAGGCCTGCAGAGGAGGAGGCTCTCTAAATAAGTGGAGTGACAGAGCTGCTGGCGGTGGGAGACAGAGAGAGGGGGACCTCCCAGGAACCTGCTGACAGAATTAAATATCCTGCATGGCGTACAACAGTCACTCATGGTGACTGATGTCAGCAGCCAGTGAAATATCATGTGTATAATGGTAGCGTTACACATTCTTATCATAAGAGTTCTAATTCATGTCTTTACTCTCCCACAGGTACATCAAGTGCCACCGCCCGCCCCCCCCACCCCACTGTCCAGCCGGAGGAGGAAGCCAACTCCTCAGAGGAAGCTCCATTCTTTGAGAGTGCACTGTCACCCGACCCATGCACACCCAGCACCAGCAGAGATACGCGCACGTCGATGGGTCCAGCAAGACATAGTGATGTTGTCACCTGGTGTCTCAGGCAGAGGATGAGGTTCACAAGTGAGCAAGAGTAGATGGTGGAGACAGGGACAGCAGTGGAGAGTTCTTGCCGGAGGGTGCAGGATGCTCCAAGCTCTGCTCAGCTGGATGCAGATGCTGAACCGCGGGGGCCATCAACAAAGAGGTTGATCTTGAGGAGCAGCAACAAATGCACGAGGCTCTGGCAACTTTTCCAGCCGCGATGTGTGCAAAGGTACAGATAATGGAGGAGTCCATCTCCAACATGAGCAGCAGCATATCGCAGGCGATGGCGACGATGTGCTGTTCCATGGAAAGGATGGCCACCTGCATGGAGCAGCCAATGCGCCAGTCAAACGAGAGCATGCTTGCTGTGAACAACAGATTGCAGACTCTCACTGACCTCATCTCTAGGAGGGATGCCAACATAGACATGGGCCTTCATCACCCCACTAATGTGCAGCAAGGTGCTGTCCAGCTCCTTGCGAGCAGGGTAGTGCAGGTGGCCCACAAGAGGGATGATGGTGATGGAAGTGGGGGCTCTGCTCAAAGCGCTCCCACTTCTCCCCCGTTGCCTCCCCCTCAGTCATATCCCCACATGCTGCCTCGGATCTCGATGGCTGAGTCTGCCCCTGCACAGTTCAGGAGGAGCAGTCTTTGGCGGGACCCTCACAGGCCCTGAAACCCAGAGGGCGTCTGCCAAAAGTGTCGAAGCAGTCGCAGCAGGGAAGTGAGCAGCCTGCCTCTACCTCTGCTGAAGGCACGGGTTGACCTCGTAGAAGCACTCGGAAAAGAAAAAAAGACACAATCGTAGATGCACAAGGGTATGGGTGTTTGTCAATGTTAGTGTAAAGTTTCAGTTCTATTTATGACGCACATAAACTTATTTTTTTGCACTACTTTCCCGTCTTGTCCATTTTTGCCTGCTACCCGGGAAGTGGCCTTGTCACTTGGAGTGAATGGTGAGACTTTACTTAATCTTGAGCAATGGATGTTTGGTTGACAGGAATGGTTTGGTCATTTTAGAACTGCTTTGTGGTATTGGTGAGAGGCAGGGGGAGAAAGTTAATTCAGCATCTGGGAGCTAGATGGGTGCACTGGTGCAACCTAAGTAAATCGGGCCTTTGAGGCCATCCCAGGCAGCAATGTGCGCCACTGCTGGTGCCATCTCCACCTCAGGTTCCTGCTCCTCCTCCTGTTCCACCTGTTGTTCCTCCTCTGAGGAGGCTGTGCACTCTGCGCCTTGCTTCTCCTGCAACTCCAATCTTCGCTGCTGCGCTCTGTTGTGCAGTGCGCAGCATGCAACAATGATTCTGGAGACACTGGCTGTGCTGGTGCATACTGAAAGGCTCCTCCAGATCTGCTAAGGCATCTGAAGCACATCTTCAGCATGCTGATTGCTTGCTCTATGACAAATCTGGTGGACATGTGACTTTCGTTATAGTACTCCTCTGCCTCATTGCTTGGTCTCATCAAGGGTATCATCAGCCACGTCTTCAATGGATAGCCCTTGTCTCCAAGCAGCCAGCCGGTAAGTCTGTTTTGGAGGTGTGAAGAACTGAGGGAGGGTGGACTGGCGCAGGACGAAAGAGTCATGACAGCTGCCAGGGAATCTGGCTCACACATGCATGATGATCCTTTTATGGTTGCAGACGAGCTGTACATTGAGGGAGTGGAAGTCCTTGCGGTTCACAAACACTCCTGGGTGATATGGGGGTGCCTTGATGACCACATGTGTGCAGTCGTTGACGCCCTGCACCTGTGGGAAGCCAGCCAGAGCCGCAAAGCCGAATGCCCACTCAGTAACACTGGCTTCATCAATGGCAAAGTTTACATAAATGGCTGACTTGTGAAACATGTCATCGGTCACCTGGGTGACGCATCTGTGGGTGGCCGACTGCGAGATCCTGCAAATGTCTGCTGCAGATCTCTAGAAGGAGCCTGATGCAAAGAAGTTGAGGGTGGTAGTGACTTTGACAGCCACTGGTAAGGCGTGTCCACCAGGTCCTCTAGTGAATCCTGTAAGCTACAAATGTTTGCGATCACCTGACGCGATAGCCTTAGCCTCCTGAAGCACTGCTATTCAGTCATGTCCAGGAACCTTATCCTCTGCCTGTATACCCTGTGTTGGGGGTATCGCCTCTGGCACGGTGCAGCCCTGTGCTGATCCCCTCTCTCCTGTGGAGCATCAGGCTGGTGAGGAGAAGGCTGCTGCTGGTGTTGCTACTGCTTCTGTTGTAGCTGCTGCTGCTGCTCGTGGTGTGGCTGATGTTGTTGGTGCTGGAGCTCATCTTGGTCCAAATCTGAGGTCCAAGGTGAGACAGCATAAGCGGCACCCATGCTGATCTGATAGATACCGTGTAAAGTGGAGATCAGAGGCACAATCCTCCAATGTAGTGAGAGTGACTTGCAATGTGGTGAGAGTGGCTTCCGAGGTTGCAGAAATCACCTGCAAACTCCTGAAAGTAAAATCTGTGCACAAAATGGTGTCAGCAAGAGCCTTTCCCTTAGGCAAGGAAGCAGGAGTAAGGTGTGTATTTGTGCTTTTTCCAGCTGTCGCTTAATAAAGTAGCACACTGGCCACTGAGCATGTCCCTCCCCTTCACAGGCGAGCTTCCCGAGGTCCGTGAATCCTGTATGCAGCCAGTTAAAGTTCAAACCTCATGTTAAAAAGGCCGTTACGGGTCTCTCGATGTGCAGTTAACTACCTCAATGAGGTCGCCTGCCTCTCCCGAGTGGGTCCGTGGCCGCTTCAAAACGCACCCCAGTTAATTCCTGATGCGCTGTCAATTTCAGTTCTTTTAACTGCTGGCCTGCTCCCAAACCCGCAAGCTCTGCAATGTGAAAATTCAGGCCTCGGACTTGCTTCAGCTCCTGGTGACTTTAGACTGACTGTTGAATACAAGAAAGTCAATCTCAGATATACCAATCAAATGCTAAAAATTTGAGTGTGGCGAAAAGCTGCTGGTGCCACCGTGGGCCGCAGTTAATGGCCACCAGAATTTTATTTCAGCATCGTGGCCAAGAGGACGATGTGATGGTCAGTAACAGAGGGAAGGTAAGGTGAGACAAATATTGAAAGGGGATTTGGGGTTGTGGTCACTGGTACCGCAGGTGGATGATTCGATCCCGGATATCCCGGTCAGAAAGAGGTTGTATGTGTTGCATCCTTCCTTCTGCTTCCTCCTCTTTTGCGCCTTCCTCTTCTCTCTCTGAGTGGATGCTGGAAATTTGAAATAAAAGTGGAAAATGCTGGAAATACTCAGGTGGTCAGGCAGCATCTCTCCACGGATGGTGCCTGACCTGCTGAGTACTTCCAACGTTTTCTGTCTTCTCAGCATTCAGCAGCACTCCCTACACGCTTAAAAAAAAAACCTCTTAACATCTATTGCACCAAGCCACTACTTCAATAAAATTTAAAAAATCCAGTCCAAAAGCTTAAATGCAAACTTACATGAAAGGTGTGTGTGTCCCTTTAAGTCGCGCAGACAGCGTTTCTGTGGGTCTGCTGCACGCTCTCTTTTCTGAGCGAGCTTAGGACCCAGCATTAAACTCAGCACAAAGGTCCAAGTTCGCAGAGTGTAGCGTCAAGTCGACGTTGTACGACGACTGATGTCATGCTCTGCAGATTTGCATGTCTGGGGCCAGTGCTGCTGTTAGCTGTGGCCCAAACCAAAATGGCGGCTGCCAAGTCCCATACAAGAGGCAGGTGGAAGTGAGGCGGCCGCCTTTTTTTTCACAAAATGGGCCTTACTGGGTGGCGGTAAGTACCCGAATTTCTAGCCCATTGTCCTTTTGTCGCAATCCAGTTTGTCTCAACAGATGGTGGGATAGCATAGTCTGGTCACAAGTAGTGGTTCACACCATTCAGTTCAATCACCAGTATAGTTTGATCTCAACCCATCTTGGATAGGATATTCCGCTTTTGCGTAGCGGCACATCTGCCCACCATGAAGATGCACCCCTAATTTTGACCAATCTTCTGGCCTTATGGTCAGGTGCATAATTTGGCAGGCTCCCCAGCCTCTAAAAGGGAGTTTGCCTGGAGTAGCGGGCATAGAATGGCTGTGGTAGGCCTTGGAGGCCAACTGCAGCATGGCATTGCCAGTGGATTCAGTGCTGCCAGTAGAATTGGTACCTAATACTATGCAACCAATTGCTCAACAATCTAGGCTCCATATCGTGACGCCACTATTCACGGTCAGAAAGGAGATGATTGGTTAATTCCCCTGCCATTCATGCCTGCTGTAAGTGACTGGGATTGATTTTACATACATAATTTTGTAACTATCCTCCACTCACTGCATTTTGCTGGAGAAATAACCCTGCTTTTATCAGGAGAAGTTACTGTGGTTTCGGTCCTAGAGATGTTTTTTAAATAGACTCTGTTTATAGATTTTGTTTGCTTTGCTGTTTGCTAAATAAATAGACTTTGTTTATTGTCAAATAGACTATTTGCTGCTGTAAATCTTGCCCCGCCTCCAACTCATTGGTTGGCACAGTAGTGTTGGTAGACGCTCTGAACAATCTATTGCATCAGTTTGGAGGGGCATTTAAATTTGTTTATTGAATGCACTGCCTATTTTAGATAAGTGAACCTGGATTTTTAACCCCACACTACCGTGACCAAAATGAAATGAAATAAAGTAATACACCATAGTCAAAATGCTTTATTTGTGTCACATCAGCGCTAACCTCTCTCACATGATGTATTTTTTAAATCATGTCATTTTAATATTTATGATCAGAATTCTGATAGAAACATGCATAATATTTCAAGAGTGCATTGCCATTAAAGTCAATGGTGTGATAATATTTTATTATAAATATATATGTAGAATTTTAAATCGCCTTATTTTATTGTGACATTTTATAATTCTCAAATCTAATTTTGTTTTCTATAATCATCTATCGGCAATATTGTACGTAGGCTTTCTTTGTGGCATTTTAATTTTCCATAGCCTGGAAATTATGCTTTGCGATATTATCATGGAAACACTTGCTAATTCCTCTCTCCACTATTTTAAAGGAGGTATTAATCTATTTAAAATAATGGTTTAATAGCTCTAATAAACTGGCAGATAGATGACTTTGATACCCGTGCGTTAAGTGTTTGTATGATAATATCAGTGTAATTTCCAGGCTCGTATAATTGCTAAAAATAAAAAATAAATCACAGATTGAGTCAATAAATAAGTCTATGACCTGACTAGACTATTACTGTGAGACTGTTTAACCCTCCAATAATAAGAGAGAGCTGTATTCGTCATTTGGGTTGGTGAAAATTTGGCAGTTGCTATCAAAAACTGTGTCAGCAGTCTCTGTTCTCAGTATTCGAAGTCTGTGTCAGCACTCTGCACAATCAGTCTTATGGTGCTAAGGATTTACACGGAACTTGGTTTTCAAGCTGCCAAGGCAGTTCAGTCAGCTATGAGGAGCTAACTAGAGCCAGCTGGACTCCATTGTGTAACTGCCTGAAGCATTGATTTATAACATTACTATCCAAGATCATCACTTCATCCTGCAAACCTCCACCATCAACCCTCCCTTCTGACACAGTATGTAAACAGTGGCTGGAGAAACAGGCACATTAGGAAATGGGGGAGGGGTTTCTACTGAGTGAGCGTGAGTCACATGCCACTGAAGTAATTACTGCTTGAAGAGTTCCAGATCTGACTAGCTGTGCAAAGTTGTGTACGTTTTTTTCAAATATGTTGTAGGTAAAAGGAGCTGAATCAGCAGATTATTGCTCAGGAAGCCATTGGTACATATGTCATTAACCCTTCCATAACTTAAGTATTAGGTGCAGGGCTTAAGATATGAAACTCCTGTTTTTCTTGCTCAGCTCTTGTTCTGTTTGTCATGAAGACTTTAAATCTCAGCTTAGAATTGTCTGCATTAAAGAAATTAAATATATATTGGACTTAAACTCTTTTGCTAAGCTGTTGTGTTTTACCTGAGCTCTTTCTACAATATTATCACATTTTTGTGTTATCATTGCCGTTAACCTGTGTTTGAAATCTTATGTTCATTATTTGACTTATATATTGCATTTATTTATTTTAAATATTTCATATCTACTTCAGTCTTTGGCTGCCATAAAGCTAAGGAATTGTTTATTTAAAAAGAAGGAATCAGCTCTGTACTATTAAAAATACTCTTATATTGGCCTGAAGATATTTTTTTCATATTGAAGTGTCAAGAGTGAAAAGAGAATCGCGTTAGCATTTAAAACTTTTGTAAATTTTCTTTTTTTGTTATTTTTATATCACAAGTATATACAGAGGAGAGAGGAATGATGTATACACTTCCATTTAGCCTATCTTACCTGCTACTATAATTTTCCATTCATCAAATTTCAAATAAAAAATAAATAAAGATTAAAGTCCAAAAACTACATTATAGAAATGTGTGCTCCAATAGATTTAGCAAATATTCCCCAGTGGCCAACATGGTGGACTTAGAACTAAGTTTTCAGAGATGCTGGGGTTGATTTCCTTTCCCTCGACCCTCCTCCTGAGTGCAACTCAGATGGAGCACTTCCAAAATGCACACACCGATAATTTTGGCTCCAGATAATAGGTGTGTTGTGGCCAGACACTAGGCATATCTAGTACCTGGAATTGGATACACACCCAACTGGAGGAGGGAGTTTGTTTGCTGCTCAGCTTGCAATAGCCTAAGTTGAAACTACTGATAAGCAAGGTGGCACAGTTCAGCTGAAGAGATGTCTAGTAACAGTCTGGAGAGACGCTGAGCCCCCTGCTTTGATGAGCAGGTGCTAGAAATATTGCTACAACTAATGCAGCTCAAGAGGGATTGCTCTGTGAGATGGCCATTGGGCAGAAAGATGGTGTGATGCAGAGCTTGGTAAGAGATTGTAAACTCCATAAATGTCAGCAGCATTGTCGCAAGGAATCCAATGGCCTCACCAGGATGGGCAAGCTAAGAGACCACAACATCAGTTCATAGTAATAGTTTGTACAGTGCATAAATATCATGATATTTTGATTGATTCCCACTAATGCATTCTTTCCCTTTGTCTCCACCTTCACATGGGTGCCTATTACATTGAACTGTGCACTTTCCAGCACCTCTCTTACGCAGCCTCACCTCCTTCAGTAGAAGGATGCACAGGACAACCCACTGCCAATTCCTTGCATTACCAGCACCTGTATGCTGCATGTTTCTGTCTTCACAATACCAAAGGAGGGTATCCTGATACATGGGTGCAGGTAGAATTGATGGTGCCAATGGCAGTTAAGCAATTCATGCTTCTGTTTTTGTGGGACAAGGCAACACATAACAACTGGGATACTATGGGTAAAGAAAGAAAGACTTACATTTATATAGCGCCTTTCACGACCACTGGACGTCCCAAAGCGCTTTACAGCCAATGAAGTACTTTTTTGAAGTGTAGTCACTGTTGTAATGTAGGGTACTGGTCTGGCTATCTTTTGAGGAGAAGGCCCTACAAATCTAGCGATGGGTTTTGGATGGAGAAGCAGGAGGCATAGGCCCAGCACAGAGTTTATACAACAATTTTTATTTTCAGTTTTCTATCCTGTTCAGTAACACAGTGATTGACACAAAAGCTTTCATAGATCATCAGCTCTACACCGGACCTTTGGCGAAGCATGTTTGGCAACAAGCTGTTATGAGGACAGCTTGGAACACTTTTTGCCCCTGTGTCTATAAGTATGGAAGAAGAAGCTGTCTTAGGATCCTCAGAAATGAAATCTCCCAGCAACTCTTTTGGCATCGCATCACTCAAAATCACTCTGCAAAGCATTAACACAGATCCATCCAACCTCGGGGACTTAGTTTGAAGGCAGCACCTTGGGTGATACACAGAGCACAAATGTGCAGAAGCGGGTAGAGGTGGTTCAGAGGGGTGAGGTCACCTCCATTCACATCTAAGGAAGACCAGAAACATGGGCCCCGATATTAATGGTGAGGTGAGGAGGGAGCGCAGGAAAAACTTGTCAAGGCCAGGGACGTGGAGGCCCTGCCGACCTCATTTAAATAACCTACTGCAGACTTCTGTCTAACAGATGGTGAGATTGACAACCTGGCCGGCGGGCAGGAGCCGTGGACCCGTGGGCATGGTCCCCGCCAGTTAGTGGGGGATGGGAGGTGTCTCGCTGCGATTAGGGGACGGGAGATCTCTCGTGGGGCTTGGGAGGTGTCTCGCTGCGATTGGGGGATGGGAGGTGTCTCGTTACGATTGGGGGATTGGGAGGTGTCTCGCTGCGATTGGGGGATGGGAGATGTCTCATTGCGATTGGGGGATTGGGAGGTGTCTCGCTGCGATTGGGAGTCGGGAGGTGACTCGCTGCGATTGGGGGACGGGAGGTGTCTCGCTGTGATTGGGAGTCGGGAGGTGACTCGCTGCGATTGGGAGTCGGGAGGTGACTCGCTGCGATTGGGGGACGGGAGGTGTCTCGTTACGATTGGGGGACGGGAGGTGTCTCGCTGCGATTGGGAGTCGGGAGGTGACTCGCTGCGATTGGGAGTCGGGAGGTGACTCGCTGCGATTTGGAGTCGAGAGGTGACTCGCTGCGATTGGGAGTCGGGAGGTGTCTCGCTGCGATTGGGAGTCGGGAGGTGTCTCGCTGCGATTGGGAGTCGGGAGGTGTCTCGCTGCGATTGGGAGTCAGGAGGTGACTCGCTGCGATTGGGGGACGGGAGGTGTCTCACTGCGATTGGGGGATTAGGAGGTGTCTCGCTGCGATTGGGAGTCGGGAGGTGTCTCGCTGCGATTGGGAGTCAGGAGGTGACTCGCTGCGATTGGGGGACGGGAGGTGTCTCGCTGCGATTGGGGGACGGGAGGTGTCTCGCTGCGATTGGGGGACGGGAGGTGTCTCGCTGCGATTGGGGGACGGGAGGTGTCTCGCTGCGATTGGGGGACGGGAGGTGTCTCGCTGCGATTGGGGACGGGAGGTGTCTCGCTGCGATTGGGAGTCGGGAGGTGACTCGCTGCGATTGGGAGTCGGGAGGTGTCTCGCTGCGATTGGGAGTCGGGAGGTGTCTCGCTGCGATTGGGGGACGGGAGGTGTCTCGCTGCGATTGGGGGACGGGAGGTGTCTTGCTGCGATTGGGAGTCGGGAGGTGACTCGCTGCGATTGGGGGACAGGAGGTGTCTCGCTGCGATTGGGGGACGGGAGGTGACTCGCTGCGATTGGGGGACGGGAGGTGGCTCGCTGCGATTGGGGGACGGGAGGTGGCTCGCTGCGATTGGGGGACGGGAGGTGGCTCGCTGCGATTGGGAGTCGGGAGGTGACTCGCTGCGATTGGGGGACAGGAGGTGTCTCGCTGCGATTGGGGGACGGGAGGTGACTCGCTGCGATTGGGGGACGGGAGGTGGCTCGCTGCGATTGGGGGACGGGAGGTGGCTCGCTGCGATTGGGGGACGGGAGGTGGCTCGCTGCGATTGGGGGACGGGAGGTGGCTCGCTGCGATTGGGGGACGGGAGGTGGCTCGCTGCGATTGGGGGACGGGAGGTGGCTTGCTGCGATTGGAGGACGGGAGGTGTCTCGCTGCGATTGCGGGGGGAGGAGTGTTTTTTGCCACGATTGGGGGGATGGTGGAATATCTTGCTGCAATTTGGGAGGTGAAACTTGCTTTCATCTTCTGTCACAAAGGTTGAATCAACTTCATGGAAATTAACTGTTTTGAGATTCCTACAGGGTTAAAAAAATATTGAGGGGGGAACTTAACATTCATCTTGTAGCAAAAGTAGAAATGTCGGAAGCTGATCTTCCAAGCATGTTAAGGAGCAGTTGAATTCATTGCTGATTATTCAGGGCAAAGAAATTGGATACTGCCAGTTTCTTCACAATGACTGAACAAAAATGAAATTACCTCCTTCTGTAGTCAGGTTTTTTTTGAAGTATTGTGCTTTAGGTTAATTTTGTCTTTCATATCACTTTAGCATTTTTTTTGTCTTTACCATTCTTTTTACTGGGCATATATACTACTTAATTTGCATTTTCAGGCTTTCAGTTACATGATTTTTTTCCCCAAACAACTTTTGTTTTCTGTCTTTGGAAACCTTAAAGGTTTGAAGCTCCAGTTGTCCATAGGAGAGCTTATGCTTTCCTTTTGGAGTTTTTGCTATATCCACATTTAATATGATTTTAGAATATCTTTTTTGTGGTGCATAATTTGCTCAGCACGTCCTTTACATTTAATTTTATTAGTTCATTCGGGGAAGTGTAAAAGGAAATAAGAGGGGCAAAGAGAGAGTATGAGAATAGATTGGCAGCTAACATAAAAGGGAATCCAAAAGGAATCCAATAGGCACATAAATGGTAAACGGGTAGTAAGAGGAGACCAAAAAGGAGACGTACGCATGGAAGCAGAGGGCATGGCTAAGGTACTAAATGAGTACTTTGCATCTGTCTTTACCAAGGAAGAAGATGCTGCCAAAGTCATAGTGAAAGCGGAGGTAGTTGAGATACTGGATGGGATAAAAATTGATAAAGAGGAGGTACTAGAAAGGCTGGCTGTACTTAAAGTAGATAAGTCACCAGGACTGGATGGGATGCATCCTTGGATGCTGAGGGAAGTAAAAGTGGAAATTGCAGAGGTACTGGCCATAATCTTCCAGTCTTCCTTAGGTACGGGGGTGGTGCCAGAGGACTGGAGAATTGCAAATGTTACACCCTTGTTCAAAAAAGGATGTAAGGATAAACCCAGCAACTATGGGCTACTCAGTTTAACCTTGGTAGTGGGGAAACTTGGGGAAATTTTTAGAAACAGTAATCCAGGACAAAATTAACAGTCACTTGGACAAGTGTGGATTAATTAAGGAAAGCCAGCATGGATTTGTTAAAGGCAAATCGTGTTTAACTAACTTGATTGAGTTTTTGATGAGGTAACAGAGAGGGTTGATGAGGGCAATGCGGTTGATGTGGTGTACATGGACTTCCAAAAGGCGTTTGATAAAGTGCCACATAATAGGCTTGCCAGCAAAGTTGAAGCCCATGGAATAAAAGGGACAGTGGCAGCATGGATCCGAAATTGGCTAAGTGACAGGAAACAGAGAGTAGTGGTGAACGGTTATTTTTCGGACTGGAGGAAGGTACACAATGGTGTTCCCCAGGGGTCGGTACTAGGACTACTGCTTTTCTTGATATATATTAATGACTTGGACTTGGGTGTACAGGGCACAATTTCAAAATTTGCAGATGACACAAAACTTGGAAGTATAGTAAACAGTGAGGAGGATAGTGATAGACTTCAAGAAGACATAGACAGGCTGGTGGAATGGGCGGACACGTGACAGATGAAATTTAACGCAGAAAAGTGCTAAGTGAAACATTTTGGTAGGAAGAATGAGGAGAGGCAATATAAACTAAAGGGTACAATTCTAAAGGGGTGCATGAACAGAGAGACCTGGGGGTATATGTGCACAAATCGTTGACGGTGGCAGGGCAGGTTGAGAAAGTGGTTAAAAAAGCGTACGGGAAGCTGGGCTTCATAAATAGAGGCATAGAATACAAAAGCAAGGAAGTTATGATGAACCTTTATAAAACACTGGTCTGACCTCAACTGGAGTATTATGTCCAATTCTGGGCACCGTAGTTTAGGAAGGATGTGAAGACCTTAGAGAGGGCGCAGAAAAGATTTACAAGAATGGTTCCAGGGATGAGGAACTTCAGTTATGTGGATAGACTGGAGAAACTGGGGTTGTTCTCCTTAGAGCAGAGAAGGTTGAGAGGAGATTTACTAGAGGTGTTCAAAATCATGAGGGGTCTAGACAGAGTAGATAGAGAGAAACTGTTCCCATTGGCAAAAGGGTTGAGAACCAGAGGACACAGATTTAAGGTGATTGGCAGAAGAACCAAAGGCGACCTGAGGGAAAACTTTTTTACACAGCAAGTTGTTAGGATCTGGAATGCACTGTCTGAGAGGGTGGTGGAGGCAGACTCAATCATGGCTTTCAAAAGGGAATTGGATAAGTACCTGAAGGAAAAAATTTGAAGGGCTATGGGGAAAGGGCGAGGGAATGAGACTAGCTGGAGTGCGCATAGAATCATAGAAGGTGGAGCAGGAGTAGGCCATTCGGCCCCTCTAGCCTGCTCCGCCATTCAATGCGATCATGGCTGATCATCCAAATTCAGTACCCTGTCCCTGCTTTCTCCCCATATCCCTTGATCCCTTTAGCCTTAAGAAATATATCCAACTCCTTCTTGAATCTATTTAATGAATTGGCCTCTACTGCTTTCTGTGGCAGAGAATTCCACAGGTTCACCACTCTCTGGGTGAAGAAATTCCTCCTCATTTCTGTCCTAAATGGCTTACCCCTTATCCTTAGACTGTGACCCCTGGTTCTGGACTCCCCGACCATCGGGAACATCCTTCCTGCATCTAGTTTGTCCTGTCCTGTCAGAATTTTATAAGTTTCAATGAGATCCCCTCTCATTCTTCTAAACTCCAGCGAGTATAAGCCCAATCGACCCAATCTTTCTTCATACGTCATTCCTGCCATCCCAGGTATCAGCCTTGTGAATCTTCGCTGAACTCCTTCCATGGCAAGAACATCCTTCCTCAGATAAGGATGAGCCGGCACGGACTCAACGGGCCGAATGGCCTCCTTCTGTGCTGCAACCATTCTATGATTCTATGACTGGCATTGCACATGGAGAGTCAAGACCAAGTATAGTATTCAGCTGAAAAGAGTTTAGAGGGCAGGGCACGCAGATATACAGTAATCCAGTTCCCTTTTTAAACTCATACACTGGGCCGAAAATTGATCCCGGGACGCGAGAGTACGCACTGCGTACTCTCGCGTATTCCCACTCCAATTGCCGGTTTTCTGCATGCCCTGCGCATGCGCTGAAAACCGGCAATTGCTCTTCTGAAAAGGGGGCGGGTCCTCGGTGCATCGCGTGCGCGCTACAGGCTGCGCGCACGCTGTGCACTTCATGCTTTGGACGCGCAGGTAAGTACGGAAGATTTTGGAAATGTAAAAAGGAGGAGTAAGACCCACTTTTAAGAAGGTAAGTAGTGAATTAAGTATTTTTTTGAATTTTTTTTAACAGGTATATCTTTTTTAGAGACTTTAAAGACAGGTAAGTTTATTTTTATAACTTTTTAAAAGATTTTAAATTTTTTCAAAAATTTAATTTTTTATTTAAAATGGTTAATTTAATTAACTACTTATTTTATTAATGTGATGGGTTTTTTTTAAATTTAATTGAGGTTTAGCTGTTATTTTGGGGGGTGTAAGATTCATAGATTTCACAGCCGTGCTGTGAAACTTATGAATGGAAGATGGTGTGCTGCCATTGGCTCTAACTGAGTCACGTGATCCCACAGCTCGCACGAATTCACTACGCCGCTGGGATACGCAAGCACTGCCCAGCTGATCTCTAGAACATGAAGTTCGTGCGAGCTGGATCTGAAAAAGCACAAGCGAGGTGAGAGATCGCGGGAAAGCCTTACCCCCGCGGGAACAGAGCGAGATCAATTTCTGGGCCATTGTCTTATTTTTATAAAATACTTTGATATTATATTATTATTTGTAGTTGAATAGCAAAACATGACAATTTGGGAACAGAGAAGTAGAGTTGGTTGGAGCACAAGAGTTTTCCTGCAGTATTTTCTGAGGAGTTAGGAGACACAGAACTGAGGTGTGCCGGTACCACCACTGGTGGGAGGATGTAATTACAGTGTGACAAGTTTATATTCTAAAAGTGGGCATATAATTTAAATTTGGGCAGTGAGACCTACTGCTTCCTCACCACCTGATCGAGATCTCCCTCTCATTTGCCTCCACCAAGATCACCACTGCCTAGTGTGTTACGATACCCCTATTATTGCTGCAGTACCAATATGTGGTAGGGGGAGAGTTAGATGCTGTTGCAATTTCATGAACTGAAGTACACTGAGAATAGCCAGAGGTTACAACAATGCTGCCAACAGTAAACTCTGCATTATTTCAATTAAAACATCGGTGTAACTTTGAGAGAAAGAGAACATATCACTTAACTGACTTATCTTAAAATACATATCTACTCATAGTGGTCCTTGTGGATTTAATTGACAGAATGAGGCTGTGCTGTGCTGTCCCCTCCATGTGGTCAAATAGCTTGCTGGGACTCACTGTCAGGACTCATTCACAAAGAATAATCACTTGAATGAGATACTGAATTCCATCACTCATGGAAACATACCCCAGCATGAAACCACGGCATCAGAAGAAGTGGGCAGGAAATTGAAAAGAATTTTTATACCTACAAAAAATGTTAGCTATATTTAACTTAATTGTTCTCAGCAGGTATTACTTTTTGGGGATTTTGTTCTGGTAGAAAATGCTAATACACTATGTTTACCTTACTGTCCTTTCAGAACCTTTTCAAAAGACAGTTATACAAACTTATTTATAAGCAGCTGTACCAGTTCCATTATGACACTGTCATTATCACAACATCATGCTGTTGGCTTGAAGTCAGACACCCATGATGCTAGTCCCTTTAAAAGTTTGAATTCTGATTTTTTTTTTGCTGCTGTTCTGCCAAGTGCTTAAAGAACTAGGCTATTTCATATTTCCTGTCTACTGTAAAAGAAATCAAGTTACAAAACAAACTTCTTTCTTTCTTTAAAAGCATTAGGTAAGCAGTAATGCAACAGTAAGATAATTTTCCTTACCCAGAGATCATGCATTTTTGTTTATATAGGATCTGGTATATAGTTTTAGCATAGAGCAGATGTTCTTTTTGCAACTTTTTTCCTGATGGTATTAAAATATATTTGTAAGTTTAAAAAAAAAAAGAATTAAAGATAATTTAAAATATTTATTTGCAAAGGCACACACCCAGACAACCAATACATAGGATACTAACGCAGAAGATAAATTAAAATTCCACATCAGTGCAGATATTGGCAGAATGCACATTCATAGTTTTCAAATTTATGAATTAAATATAAAGGCACCAACTTATATAAGGACTACAGGATAGAACTTCCAATGGCTAAATTTACCATACAACAGCTTAATGCACTCATGCAACATTCTTGAAAATGCTATTTTTATGCAAAATAAATAGCTTAAATTAAAATAAGGAATGTAGTATGAGCACATTTAGTGTTCATACATGAACTTCACCAATCAGAATTCTACTCTTATAATTTTAAAGAAATAAAATAATTATTAATTTACTGGACTGCACCAGGCCTGGTGAATTATTTTTTCTTTATTTGTTATTACCCAGGTATCGTGAGTGTGCAAGCCACATAGCTAGGATATCCGTCCTTTTCTTTTGTTGTGCTATGATGGTCCCTCATGCCCCCATGCCTACGCAGATATACATAGCCATCCTCAGTTCTTCATCACTATCTGCATCAGTTACTTGCATGCTGTGAATGGGACATATATTTCCAATTGTGCTACATTCGTTGTTTGGTTTGTGGGTTTTATAATTTGTAGTATTGTTTTCCTGTATGAGTTTTGATTTCATGTTTTCTTTCATGGCACTTACATAGACCAAGCCTTAGTAATAACGTCTGCTTCAACTGTGCCAGTTTAAAAAGACTACAGCTGCAAGGTGATGGAGTCCATAAATGTAAGGTGCTACAGAGTGGTGCAGTGTGAGTTTGCCAGTTTTAGTAGCATTAAAAAACCAAACACCTCAAAGAAAGAATCCACCCTAAATATATGTCTAGTGGAGCGGCATGGAATCAAGGGGAGCGCAGATTAAGTAGTCTTCACACTGTTATTACTCATATTTAATCTTGAATGAGGAAAGCTACACTTAAAAATTAATAATCTTCATATTTTAATACATGGTTTCACTGTTAATTTGTTTAAAAAGCTATTTGCGATGAGGTGAGATACAAATATTTACAAATAGAATATACAGAATAATTATTATTTTTGAGTGTAATTTACCGATGGCAGTCTTTTTAACTGCTAAAATTTAGCAGTAAGTTGAAGGTGGCTTGTGTTTTGAACAAAGATGTGAAAGGCTTTAGGGAGAAAGAGAAAGCATTCAAAATGTTTTATTATTCAGGAAAAGAACAGAATCGGGAGATCTATCAAGATAAGCTGAGGAATGCCAAATACTGATAAGGGCTGCAAAACAAAATCACCAAGAAAGCATAGCTAGAAACATAAACCAGAACAGCAAATCATTCTTCAGTGTATGCCAGGAGTAGACAAAAGATGCAAGGATGAATTGGCCAACTAAAAAATGAGAATGGGGAAGTGGTGTCTGAAGACCGAAAAATTGCTGAAGTACTTAACCATTCTTTTTCAACAGTGTTCACAAAAGAAATGAGGGGAGAAATGCCAGAATTGAGGTACAGTTTAAAGGTGAATGTAGACTGATTTTTTTTTTTTACATCATAAGGGAGGTTATTGAAGCTCAAGGCAGATAATGCTCCTAGCTCTATCAACTTTCATCCCAGGGTTCTGATGGAATGAGTTCAAATGATTGTAAGTCCTTTTGCAAATATTTTTCTGGACTCATGCCAAATCCCAGAGGATTGGAAAATAGCAAATATGGCCCTCAGCTTCAAAAAAGCGGTAAGGGCTGAACCATTGAATTATAGATCTGTAAGACTTAATTCCACTGTTGGCAACGTGTTTGAAAGTATAATGAGGAATAATATAAGGGGCGTTGAGGGGCATGAGCTAATCTGAGACAGTCAGCATGGTGTTAGGAGTGGGAAGTCATGCTTGACTAATTTATCGGATTTCTTTGAGCAAATGACAGATCTGATAGATAATAGCAACAACAATTTGCATTTATATAGTGTCTTTAACCTAGGAAAACTTCCCAAGATGCTTCACAGGAGCATAATCAGACAAAAATTGACACCGAGCAAAGAAGGAGATATTAGGACAGGTGACTAAAAGATTTGGTCAAAGAGGTAGATTTTCAGGAGGGTCTTAAAGGAGGAGAGAGAAGTGGAGAGGCGAGCAGGTTCAGAGAGGGAGTTCTGAACTTTAGGGCCTAGATGGCTGACGGCACAGACGCTAATGCTGGGGCGAAGGGAGTGGGGTGATGCACAAAAGGCCATAATTAGAGGAATGCAGAATTCTTAGAGAGTTATATGGCGGTAGGAGATTACAGAGATTGGAAGGGGCGAGGCCATGGAAGCATTTGAACATGATGATGAGAATGTTAAAATCAAGGCATTGGTGGACTGGGAACCAATGTAGGTTGGCGAGCACAGCAGTGATGAATGAACTTGATGTGTTAGGATACGGGCAGCAGATTTTAAGATGAACTCAAGTTTATAGAGAGTGGAAGATAGGGGGCCGGCCAGGAGAGCACTGGAATCGTCAGGTCTGGAGGTAATAAAAGCATGGATGAGGGTTTCAGCAGCAGACGGGCTGAGGCAGTGGTGGAAAGGGGCAATATTACAGAGGTGGAAGTAGCGGTCTTTGTGATAGAGAAGATATGGGGTTGGAAGCTGAGCTCAGGGTCCAATAGGATGTCGAGGTTGAGAACAGTGTGACACGGAAGTACAGCCAGAAGTTCAGCAGGTAACAGCAGCAGGTTGCGGATTGACTGTTGAATAGAAAAAGTTTCCTTAAAATATGAAGTAACTGAGTAGTAGAGCAGAGTAACAGCAGCGTAGAGTAGAGGAAGTCAGGAGTTGAGAAGTCAAATTTGAGCAGCATTACTGCCATTGAAAAGAGCACAGTGGAAACAAAGAACAAGCAGGGTCAAAGGATGGGCAATGGGCTCTGCACAGGTAGCTTTAAACTTGTAGTTTAGGCTAAATGCACCCACTATCAGAGCCTGGGGAGCAGTAAAAGAAAAGAGACTGGGGGAGAAAGGACAAAGGATGGTAATGGATGGCCAAGGATGGATTTCAGGCAAGCATTTAATGCTGTACCACATAATAGGCGACTACATAAGATCCAAGCCCATGGGATAGATGGGACTGTATTAAAATGGATTGGCAAATAGTTGGTTGGTAGACAACAAGTAGTAATGCATGGGCAGGTAACGGCAGCCAGTTAGCAGTAGAATGCACAAGGCATAGTGTTGGGGCTGCTGGTGTTTATAATTTGTCTAAATGATTTAGAGGAAGGAACTGTGTCCAAATGTACAGACAATACCAAACTGGGAACAGTGGCAAATGATGACTATCAATGCGCACAAATTCAAAAGGATCTTGACAAGCTCGATCAGTGTGCGGAGAAATGGCAGATGCAGCTTACTACAGGAAAATGTAAGGTTATGACATTTGGTAGAGGGAAGGTTGATACAGATTATGTACTAAATGGAAATGTACTTGAGGTGTCAGAGCAGGAGCGAGATCTTGGGGATTTTAGTGGACAGGTCACTAACACCATCAGCACAATTTTCTCAGACTCTTAAAAAAGCAAACAGAATGTTGGGATGCATTGCAAGGGGGATAACACATAAATCCAGAGAGGTCATTTTAAAACTGTATTTGGTCCTGGTGAGACTACATCTGATATACTGCGTACTCCCTATTTTAAAAAGGACATTCAGTTATTGGAGGAGGTATAGAGAAGGGCAAAACGGCTGATCCTAGAACTTAATAGGATGATTTATGAGGAAAGATTGACTAGCCTGGGCCTTTTCTCTCCTGAAAAGAGAAGACTGAAAGGGGATATGATATAAATATTTAAAATGATAAAAGGTTTGGACAAATCGGATCCAAGTAATCTTTTCTGCCGTGTACAGAATTTAAGAACAAGGGATCATATTTACAAATGAAGGACAACAAAAGAAAATAGGAAATGTAGGAAGCACTTTTTTACTAAAAGTAAGTTCTTCAGTCTTCAGACCAACTTCTGACTAGCGACTAAACCGCTGCAGCTTCCTCGCTTAGGCCCCTGTTAAAATGGTATGGGGGCTTGGGGGTGGGGGTGGTTCCCATTGACATGATAAATATGTGGAACAGAGTACTAGCATGGGTGGTGGAACAAGAAACCTCGATGGATTTCAAGAAGGAACTACACAAATTCTCGACAACAAATTGGATTCAGGGTTATTAGAAATGCGTCAAAGGAATACTGTGGATAGGTGGTCCAGATGGACAGAAGTTTTTCTACTGCCTGAAACTGTTACTATGTTACATGGCAAGGGACGGGGCAAGTATAAAACTCACTCACTGGCCTAAATTTCTGGCCTGGAGTATTTTAACCCCCGGGCTGCTGGTCCACTTCCCACCCAGAACAAAGTGACTGCAGGCTGGTCTTGGTTGCCTGCCAGCTTCCAAGTAAGTGGCGGCGAGGGGTTTCACAAATGTCTCATGCAAGGGAAGTGGCAAAGGGCAATTCCGGGGCAGGGAAAGCCATGGCTTTCTCTGTGGGGCCTGGAGGAACACTCCTGTTCCCCCTGGCCTCACGAAGGAAAGTTTTAGACTTAACTGACAGGGCCTCTTCAGTCTTCAAACTTACTTCTGCCTAACGGGTAAGTCGCTGTAGCTTCCTCGCTCTGGCCTCTGTTAAAATGATATGGCAGGGGGCTCCTATTGACATGATGTGAACCTGATTTACATACATTTATAAGGCTCCCGCTTATTTTAGGCTGGTGCCTTATCCACCTGCAAAACCCTGTAGGTTAAAATCAGAAATGGTCGGGATCTGAGCGGTCTGTTTTTAAACTGCCCACCCGCCCGGTTTCTAGCGGGCAGGTAGGCTTAATAATGACCCTTGTGTTACTATGTAAAATTGGTGTTGATATTTTTTCATGCAGCACTGATGTTTGATGTTATGCACATCATAATAAAGCAAATTTTAGGTTTAGATAAATTAAATAGATAGAATTTTAGTTTATTGTGCATCACTTGGATAAATTCAGTGAAATTAACAATTTTTTATTCTTAGTACAATAGTTTAAAAAAAACATTGTGGCATGAAGTACAATCATTTGTAATTATTTTATATGATCATAAACTGTCATGATTTTAAAATGCTGTTCAAAAAGTACATGCGTTCTGCATAGTGTGTAACAGGCATCTCCTGTAGTATTTTTAATGTGGAAAACTGTAACCATGTAGATAGACTACTAAGCAACTGCAACTATGATAAGGGTTCCACAATTTTTGGTGCTTTAAGAATACATTTTGTTGTAATCCATTCCTACTTGCTTTAAGTTAGTTAATTCACTAAGCATATTTTTCTGAAAGCTTTCTGCTGGTCAACAACATTATTTTGATACACTAGTGTTGTGTGGCAAGAAAGAGTTAAGTTTTAAATCTCCTAGAAATCTTAGTAGCTGCCAGCCACCTGCATATATAAAGTGCTGATTCTCTTGGTCAAAGGTCATCAGATAGATGTCAGCTGTATTTGTGGTGCAAGAGTATGTGGAGGCCTACAGTAATGTAGACAACAGAAAGCGATTGTTTCATTCCCTCAGAGCAACTTTTAAGCTGGCCTAAAAGAACTCCATTTGTTCAACATCTCTCTTCCACCCCATCAGATTCAGAAAAGTTCAGTTTGCCCGTTAAAGAAGGTCAAAGTTGATGACTGTTGATTGTACAGTAACACTGCACAGCACAATGTTCTTTTGTATGAGGGTGCAAGGGTACAGTTGACTGTGGGTTAGATAATTTTTTTGGTGAAGTTATTGACTTAATTGCATGTAAAGATCTAAATTGTTGGAGCGATACTACAGCAGGAGATGACAGATTAACATAATACATTACACATGGCTGCCTTTTGTGTGTTTCCTAGACCTAATAATAGCTATTACTTTACTACATTTCAATGTGTATAATATTGGATTTTATCACTGCTAATCATCTAATTGATATTCCAAACATATTCTCAACTAAAAAGGAATGCATATAAAGTATACTTAGTATATAAAAAAAGGATTTAGATAACTGGCTATTTCTAACAATTGCGCTGTTTAAGACAATGTTAGTGTATAGACTCTGGTAAATTAACAGTTGACAGAAACATTTGCAAAGGTAAGAATTGCAAGACTGTACACTGAGAAAGGAAGTGACCCTTTTTATGCTACATTTAACAGAGCAGACCTCTGCAGAAATAACTAAGGAATTCTTTTTAGTTTTAGGAAACCTACAGTTAGAGTAAAATGCATTAATAGGCATATACTTGAGCGAATATTTACTTGGTTGTTAATAAGTGTTTGCAGTGCAAAAGTAAATCCCATGTAAATCCTACATTTTCTGGCACACAGCATTGTACCTCCAGCATGTGCACAAGTGAAGATTAGAGTTTATAAAATAGAAAATCTCTTCAAACACACTAGGTAGTTTGCAAGGACAGAGGTGTTGAGGGTGTTTTTTTGAGGAAGGGGGTGATGATAGAAGTTTTGAAACAGAAGGGGACATTACCTGAGGAGAGGGAACTGTTCACAATGTCAGCTAACATGGGGGCCAGGAAAGGAAGTCGAATGGTCAGCAGTTTAGTGGGAATAGGGTCAAGGGAGCAGGTGATGGATCTCATGGACAGGATTGGAGAGGGCATGACAGACGATAGGAGAGAAACTAGAGAAAGACCCAGGATCAGAGCATCCTGTAGATCATGCATACTGTAGCCACAGTGCACTGGTGGCAGATATTGACTGGCGCATTGATCAAGTGGACAGCTCTGTCCTGGATGGTGTTGAGCTTCTTGCGTGTTGTTGGGGCATCCATGCAGGCGAGTGGTGAGTATTCCATCACACTCCTGATTTCAGCCGTGTAGATGGTGAGAGGCTTTGAAGTGTCAGGAGGTGAGCCACTCATTGCTCAGTACCCAGGCTCTGTCCTGCTCTTGTAGCCACAGTGTTGATATGACTGGTCCAGTTAAGCTTCTGGGCAATGGTGACCTCCAAGATGTTGATGTTGGGGGAACTTGGTGACGGCAATGCTGTTGAAGGTCATGGGGAGACGGCTGAACTTTCCCTTGTTTGAGATGGTCATTACCTCGCACTTAGGTGGAACAAATATTACCTGACACTTTTAAATATATTATAATCTTTTTGTAAACAAAGTACAAATTGGATACCTAGAGAATTGATTTGCCCTGAAATATTCTAAATGAAATGTAATGTGGTTGGATGCTCTTTGTTTTTATGTTACAGTGGTCTTATGCACTTGAAAAGCCAAACACAGGAAGTGTGTTCAACATTGCTTGGTCTGTTGATGGTACTCAAATAGCTGGAGCTTGTGGAAATGGCCATGTGATCTTTGCCCATATCATAGAACAGCGTTGGGAATGGAAGAACTTTGAAATCACATTGACTAAACGAAGATCTATGCAGGTATAGTTTCTTAAAAATCAAATCCACATGGGGCTAGATAATAAAAGACATTTTTTTGATTTTCAGAGACATGTGTTAATGCTTAGTCAAGGACAAACCTTGTCCAGTTGCCAGCATTGCAGGGACAAACTTCTTGTAGTTCAAAAGCTTCAGATTGAAAAGGCCCTGATTAAGCATGTGGACATTGTGACCCCTATTTTCTGAATTTTTATTCTGGCATGGACTATATTTCTGGATAGTTGTTTAAGAGCCATTTTACGATGGTATAAAAATTATTTTGTCGTCTTTATATCATCATCTATATGCTGCAGAAATAAGAAAACCGTAAGAAAAGTTCCTTTTAAGAAGTTTTGCCAACAGTAACTTTGAGATGTTGCTCAGGTGAACCTTTTTTTCCATTGCTGTGTAAAGACACCTCCCAGTGGTTAACATCAGAAGATGCTGACGGTCAGATAATGCGCCACCACTGCTTTCTTCTGGTGAATTTAGAAATGTTTACTTATGCTGGCAAGAACATAAGAACATAAGAATTAGGAGCAGGACTAGGCCATTTTGCCCTTCCAGCCTGCTCTGCCATTCAATAAGATCATGACTGATCTTCGACCTCAACTCCACTTTCCAGCCTGATCCCCACATCCCTTGATTTCCTTGGAGTCCAAAAATCTATCGATCTCAGCCTTGAGTATACTCAAAGACTCAGCATCCACAGCCTTTTGGGGTAGAGAATTCCAAAGATTCACAACCCTCTGAGTGAAGAAATTCTTCCTCATCTCAGTCTTAAATGGCCGTCCCCTTATCCTGAGAATATGCCCCCTAGTTCTAGACTCTCCAGTAAAGTGCATATTGGCATCCATTTCTCCTTTTTAAAATGTTGAAATCAACTAATTTTAAATTTCAATAGTAACATTCAAAAGAGAATTGGACAAATACTTGAAGGGAAAAATTTACAGGGCTATGGGGAAAGAGCAGGGGAGTGGGATTAGTTGGATAGCTTTACCAAAGAGCCAGCACAGGCACAATGGGCCGAATGGCCTCCTTTTGTGCTGTATGCAAGGCCCAGCTTTCAGCTCTTAATTTTGACTTCTGCTGCAGCTGATCTATTACTGCAGTTAGTTTAACATACATAACTAGGGTTAAATGAAGTAAGGTGGGAGGAGGTTCGTGTGGAGCATAAACACCAGCATAGACCAGTTGGGCTGAATGGCCTGCTTCTGTGCTGCAAATTCTGTGCATCATTCTATGATTCTATGAAATGTGGAAAGAAATTGACAACGGTCAACACTCAACAGCCATAACTGGTGCTTGGGGTATTTCTAATCAAAACATGATCAGGCTTCATATAAGATTTGACTCGGATCCTCTCCCTAGATTCAGAAGAATTTAAAAATTTACTGGCTGGGTATTCCTGCATACTCAACTTATAGAAAGCATTCCAGCAGTTCTGGCTGCCACGGAAATAAACGGAGACAGTCAGAAATGTAGCTGGACACCGATGTTTCTGGCCATTCCCTGTAACTGATTTCACTGGAGTAGTTTGGTAAGAAAGAAACCCACTGAAAAATCCATCTTAATGGATGGAGAAAGTCATATGCATGACCTGGAATTCTCAATAGGACAGATATGCATGGTATAAATAGTTTAAAATATACACTTTTTAAAATAATTTATTTAAAAAGTTAATAGTTACCATACAGACATAAATCCATTGCTTTTCAGTGGTCTGCTGGCTGCAGCTGACAAAAATGGTCACTAGAGTGCAGATAGTCTACTCTGCAGACACTTTAAATTTAAGCATAAAGCAATAAGATGGAAATATAACTTTTGTGTGGCTGTGCTATTTCCAGCAATGAATCTGCTAGCACCCATCCTGATGAAAATAACATCTAAAGTACTGTATTACAAGTTACCGGGCAAAACTGTAGACGCACTTATCAGAATAAAATAAAAATAGTTGACCAGTTACATATTAATCATATAATGCTTAATTTAGCTAAAATTGACTCCATGCCTCTGCTTTATCACGGGCCACTTCCAAGTGTATTTTAATCAGTGTTCTGGTATCATCTTACTGACAGTGCCGCTTGTAAGTCACTCAGAAGACTCAGTTTTCTGCTGAGTATTTCCAGCATTTTCTGTTTTTATTTCAGTGATTTCTAACTTGATTTTGGTTTTGTTGGAGACATATGTGAAACAAAGGATGAATTTACAGGAACAGCAGCAGGCCATTCAGCCCCTCAAGCCTGTTCTGCCATTCAGTTAGATCATGGCTGCTCTATCACTTCAGCATAATAGAAATAGTTGTCTTTAGTTTAATTGGAGACACATCCTAGAGAACAATATCTAGTCAATAAAAAGTTCTGAAGTATGCTTTGAAGTAGTTGATTTTTGATTGTGTTTTGTAACAGGTGCGGAATGTGTTGAATGATGCACTAGATGTCTTAGAATTCCGTGACCGGGTGATAAAGGCCTCGTTGTCCCATGGACATTTGGTAGTTGTAACCTCATTGCAGTGTTATGTGTATAGGTTAGTAAAATCTTTTCTCTGAAAATATACAACGTCCTTTGGCAAAGCTACTTTTGGATATCTTTTGTCAATTACGCATCTCCTGTAGTAAATTTAAATCTCAGTAGTTCTATTAAGTGATAATAATGCAAAGAAGATGTGTCGAAAGATACTTTTATAGAATCTGCGTTATTTTTGGCTCCATTCTTCTTGAAAAAACATGTTAAGCCAAATCTTTTAAGGTGAGCTGAATGTCAGCTGTGTATAGTATACAATATGCATTAAATGTGTTACACTCTGGTTTCTTTCCTAATCTCAACTTTGTATATCGTGAATTTATATAGTAAACATTCTCTGTTTACTGTGTTTTATTTCAGTACGAAGAATTGGAATACCCCACTGGTATTTGACCTAAAAGAAGGTACTGTTAGTTTAATTCTACAGGCACAGAGGTAAGAGATTAGTATTAATCTATGGGTACTTATTGTAAACAGAACTTTCACAAAGATAAAAAGGGAGTTTTGTTTGTAATTTGAATCTCACTCAATTATGTAAAATTACACTTCAAAATATTTATCACAATTTAAGCAATTATTGAAAAATTGATCAACTGTTTTGTGATTATTTAACGTGTTTAAATATTGTAGAAAATGTTTTAAAATAAATTTCTAATACCAACTCTTATAATGTAGGGGTAGAATCTTACACAGGGCTATAGTTTATCTCTTAATATTTAATATGTGATTTAAAAATACATTATTTGGTGTTGTAATCTCTCCAGAATACTCAGAAGGATAACTGTGTTTGTTGTAGAAATATGCTGAACTACAGGCCATGCATTTCTTAGTACCTAGTTCAAAAGCACCTTTGGCAACGGACTAGAAACATGTCTCTAGGCCATCCTCCAGGTCAGGAAATGGTGCATGGCACAGAGACTGAGAACCTAAAAAGAAAATAGCTTACAAAATGGGAGGAATTAATAATACATTTTAAAAAGGTTAACCATGCAGTATTGTAATTGTGCAACTGATTAGTACTAATTTGCAGTTTGACTGAAAACATAACTCAGATGTTATACTTCAAAATGTCCAAAGCTTCTATAACTATATTTATTACATCTAATTCATTGATAAGAAAATGGTAATATAAGATGAAGATGGTTCTATACTTCAATATATAATTACAGTTCAAAATTTGCAGATGCTTACAGTAGCTTTCTTTAACCTCTTCTGTGATAGTATTTATTTGTTTGTTCAGACACTTTTTGCTGCTTGACGGAGCAGGGATTTATTTGTATTCGTATGAGGGTCGCTTAATTTCTTCTCCCAAGTTCCCAGGGATGAGAACTGACATACTGAGCTCCCAGACCGTTTCACTCAGCAATGATACAATTGCCGTGAGAGATAAGGCTGATGATAAAGGTATGGTGGAAGAGCTGTTAATTTGGTAAAGAAATGTATATATGCTGTAGATCTCAATATTGTTCAACACAAAAATATTACATTGTACAATGGCAATCCTTTTACGCAACACTATGTGCATATAAAATGTTGACCCATCCCCAGTGCACACACGTACCACAAATTGCAGGATTCTAAGGAATCTCTAAATGTATTGTAGTTACTGTGGTCAAAATATATTTTTGTGCAATGTCATTGCTGCCCCGGGACGCCAGGGCTGGCCTCACCATGACCAAATTTACTTCACTTGATGCTATACACCCTGGTTGCCACATGATGCACCAGGCTGGCACCACCCCACACCAACACCATAAAGCATCCCTACAATGTCCAAGTCATTCTTTTCACACTCACCACCATTGCAGGGTTACCATTATGTCTCACCATTCACTGCAACTCACTAAGCCACTTCCAAAGGTGCACACAAATCTGTCCAAGAACGGAAAGTGTTGAAAATAAAGGTTTCAATGTTTGACAGCACATTAACAGAAACTTTACATGAACATTGGATAAAAGACCCAAGTGGCTACCCTTGTGTGTTGTTGGTTGGTATGATTGCACTAGGATGAGGATGAGGGTGAGTGTGAGGGGTGGCTAGTGAGATGGGAATGTGATAATGTAGATAGAGAGGGATGGGTGGAGGTGCAAGGTAAGTTGGTGTGAGTAAGGATGTGCAGGAGTAAGGTAGGGAAGGCAGAGTGATGGGGATGTGATGAGAGGCACAGCAGGATGAGGTTGAGTGTGGCTTTGTACTAATGTTTTGTGATCTACTGAGATCATTGAAAGGTTTGTGCCACTGCACCCAGGTCCTCTTGACCACATCCCTGCTTGTGCCCTCCTCTGCAATGTACAACAAGGCTGTTTAGGTCTCCTGGGGAGGTCTCTTCTGCCCATGGTAAAGGAAGAGGACCTCCCTGCGTGCTGTGACTCCCTCCATAAGCATATGGAAGGAGTCATGGGAGAACTTGAGTGCAGAGATTGTCAGTGTTTACAGCACTTCAATGCTGTAGAACACTGACAGCACAAATGTCAAAATAAAGTTGGCCATGGTCCCTTGAAGGAAACTGGCTGATGACGCGTCATGAAATGACGTCACCAGACCCGCTTCCTCTAATTGGCCGGGAAATGCGCTGGGCGGGCTTAACAAGCCCAATCAAGGGAAATTCATTTCACAGAGCGTGATAGAGCCAGCAGCAGGGTCGCCACTGTCATCGCCCGCCACAGACCCGCCGAGGTCAGCAAAATCACGTCCCAGGTGTATACAATTAGGATTAGTACTAGAAGCATAAAGGGTGAGGTTTGAAGAACATTTTTCACACAAAGATTAAAAGATGGAATGCATTACCACAACTGACTACTTACTGAAAGTTTAATTAATCATGCCATCTAAGAGACAATTAGAAACATTTAAAGAAGAAAAATATTAATGGATATGAAGAAAGAACATAAAAATGGGAATAGAATAGGCAGCTCGGATGTGGAGGTAGCACCGGCACAGCTACAATGGGTCAAATGGGCTCCTTCTATGTTGAATTTTTATTATTCCATTATCCTTCCAACAACAAGTGCATGGACTTCTTTGTTACTAAGATTGAAACCATCCATTCAGTTGCCTCTGTTGCATTCCCTCTTCCCATTGCCCACCAAGCCACCACTCCCCTAAAGTTCCCCTCTTCCCCAGTCCTGAACCCGCATCATTTTCTAATTTCTCTTCTATCTTGCCACATGATCTTTCTGAGCTCATCTTTTTAATTGATGACCCTTTGTCACTGACTGCCCAACCAGAGGAAATAGTCCTTACCAATTCACTCTGGACAAAAACTGGACATAATTTTATTTTTTTAATTAAATCTTCATAGTAACCATATCCACAATTAGTCAAGGGAGAAGCACATATTGCAATTTCCAATTTATTTGTAAAATTATATTTTCATTTTCCAATAAGCATTTTTCAAGAATTTTGTACTGATCAAGTGAATGTTCCCTATTTTGTTTCACTTTTGAGGAAAACCTTGTTTGGGTTTTTAAACTAAATTCCACCCTCCTAGGTTGTTGAGTACCAACCATTATTGCAATGGTACATATGGTATCTTGGAGACTAACAATACAACCAAAGTAATGGAGTATATTTCCTTTCATTAGTAATAAGAGTGAAAAAGTCAGTGAGGCTGATCCCTAGTGTCAGAGGTCTGAGCTATGAGGCATAACTGGAGAAACTTTTCAGCCTAAAAAGAAGGTGTTTGCGAAGTGATCGCATTGATGTATATAGCATGGAAAATTACTCTAAACTATATTGTGACAGTAGAACAAATGGATACCAGTTCAAACTAATAAAAGGCGAATGTACGACTGAGGTCAGGAATTTCTTGTTCACAGTGATCAACGTGTGAAATGGTAGAATCATAGAGGCAAAAACCCAAGAGTTGTTTAAGAAACAATAGGGTGCAGCTTTGGGGCAAATGGTAATACATTTATGGATGGTCTTCCTCATCCATCTCTGTCTTGTAAATTTTGATTGTTTTATGTGTAATCTTGGTGGTATGAATTGAGCTCCTGTTTCTTTGGAATTTTCACTGGCTGAAGGCAGGGGGGTAATAACATGCCCATTGTTAATGCTCATGGTAATGGTTCATGAAAATCTCTTTTGGGTCAGGGAAGATAGATGAGGGGTTGATTTTAACTGCCGGCGGAGGACAAACGGGCAGCGAGCCCACTTCTGCTCCTCTTGGACACAGCAAAAAAAAAAGATATTTCCAAGGCCATTCCTTGAGCAGCTTCCTGAATGGCGTACACAAATGGCTGGTGTGTACACCACTCAGGCTTCTTCCACTTTTACCTCAAAATTGCAGTCGGGGACCTATGTGGGTCATAGAACCCTGATTTGCATAATTTATTGAGGCTCCCACCTGATTCAGGTGGGTGTCTGGGCTACCCTTGTAAATGTCCTTTGCAAAATGTGACAGGCGGGATTGGATCAGGAATGGGCGGTAAATGCAGCACTACTGCCCTAATACCAACCACCAGACCAAATTAAAAGTAGCCCTATGATCTTTAAAAAGAAAGATATTATACATACAAGTAAAAGAAGAATCCACTTTGTCAGCACCTTTTTAAAAAAAAGTTCTTGCATAAACACATTGAAGAACGTGAAAAGCAAGACAGCAGAAAACTATTTAACAATTCTTATAAATACAGGATTTTTACAGTATAGATAGTTTCACACTTATGACCAACTTTGGCACTTGGGTAGTTCATGAGGCTAACTTACTTGAAGGATATTTTCTATTTCTTCAGATAAGCACAAAGTGTAATCTTTATAAAGTTAATTTGTTTTGTGAGTTATGAGATCTTTTTCATGAATGGAGTAAAGTAAGTATTCCATATGTTTCCTGTAATCCCCTTGCAAGTATATTCATCAGTTTCATCACCATATATTTTGTGTTCTTGTTTCAGTAATTTATCTTATTGATGCACTCTCTGGAAAACCTCTTGGTGATGGAAAACCTCTTGTTCACAAGGTATTTTGTTGTGATAAATAGAAATGGATCACATGGACTTTACTTTCAGTATATCGTTCTATTTTGTTCACTTAAAAATGGCTTTGTGTAGCATATTTTGCATTCTGACAAAATACGTTGACCATCTAAACATGCGGCAATAGGTTAGTGAAGAACAAAATTGTATTGTTTTATACAGTGATATAACATTGCAATAGATACCTACTATGGGAGATGCAAACGAACAGAAAAGAATGTACATATAATGAAATATACCTTTCTTATTTTGTGGAATAAATATATATATTTATTAACATTATATAAGACTTGGGGAAAAATTCAGTTGGTTAGCGCCTGGCAGGGGCGAATCCAGTGCCGCACGGCAAATCTGGCCCACCCTCCCGTTGCGCCGCCGCTACCAGTTACCGCCGGGGACTTCACCGCCAGGCAGATTGTGACGTCAGTGAGCGTGCAGTGCTCACTGGGCGCCCGATCTGCCAAATTCATTTTTGCCACCTGCCTTAGCGCCTCGCCCCGACAGGGAGAGGAGGCGTCAAGCTGGCGGATGCCGGCTCCAGGGGCGGTATTTAAAGGCATCCTCAGTAATGAGTCGCAGTTGTCAGGTTAGTACTGTTTCATTGCTTCCTTGTCAGTTTACGATTGTGCAACAGTTTAATTCAGTGATTTAAAGGTTGTTTAGTATTTAGTATCTGGAGTGTTGTGGCTACCAACAAATAGTTACATTTATTCTCACAACATATCAAAGTGCTACACTTGGTGACATTAATGGGGGCTGTACTGGCAGTCGACCTCGCCCTCCAGGATCTACAACAGAGGGAGCGGAGGCAGCGAGAAAGATTGGAACATGTGGCCAGAGGGAGGAGAAGGGCCACGAGGGCTCTCAACAGGAGGCCTTACCCTCCGAGGGTAATCTGAGAGCACTTCTCCTATCTCCAATTAAGCGAGGAGCAGTGTATTAGAAGGCTTCACTTCAGCAAGGAGATGGTCACAGAACTCTGCCACCTCCTGCAACCAGACCGCCAGCCTCAGATCAGGGCGACCATGGCTCTCTCAGTGGCAGTCAAGGTCACTGTCGCCCTCAATTTCTTCGCCAGTAGATCCTTTCAGTCTATAACAGAAGGTATAGCTAACATCTCACAGTTCGCTGTCCATCACTGCATCTGGAAGGTCACAGACAGTAGGAAAAGTGACTACATTTCCTTCCCCATCACCAGAGAGAAGCAGGACGCACGTGCATGTGGCTTTGCCAGGATAGCGGGCTTCCCTATGGTGCAGGGCGCCATTGACTGCATCCACATGGCTTTGCGGGCACCGCATAACAATCCTGAGATCTTCCGTAACCACAAAGGTTACCATTCATTTAATGTGCAGTTGGAGTGTGACCACACACAGCGAATTCTCACCATCAATGCCCGCTATCCTGGCAGCAGCCCCGATGCCTTCATCCAGCACTCTTCCAGCCACCACATCAAGCTCGCGGCTGGCTGCTCGGAGACAAGGGCTATCCACTCTCCACCTGACTCAGGACTCCCCTCCGCAACCCCAACACTCCTGCCCAGCACTCATAATGAGAGCTATGCTGCCTCCAGCAACATCATCAAGCAGACCATCGGCGTGCTCAAGTAACAGTTCCGCTGCCTTGACCGCTCGGGAGGAGCCTTCCAGTACTCGGCCGAGTGGGTGTCTCATTTCATAGTGGCCTGCTGCATGCTCCACAACTTGGCCATCATGAGGGCCCAGCCCTTGCTGCCAGGGAGTGCGGGACCACCTCAGTAGGAGGAAGAGGGAGAGGAGGAGGAGGAGGAACAGGAGCAAGGGAGGAGGCAACCACTCAATCTGCCTTCCGGAAGGTCGGTATGTGACCGGCTCATTAGACTGCGGTTTGAATAAATTAAACCCCAGATCCCTGTTGCTCACCGGATCCCCATCATTCCATCCTTGTCGCACGCCATATCACAGCGCTAAGCTGAAATGAGAGGGACCTCAAAATAATCCAAATTGAATTAAGAAATTTATCAATAATCAGTGAACACATATTTACACTAAAAATATTAACTATTCACCCTTGTGCAATCCCTTGGTGCCTGTCGTTACTGTGCCTTTGCCTACTCTAGTGCTCCTGCGAAGTGTTAGGCCTGTGGCTGCAGCACGGCTGGTTGGAAGGCTGCTGAGGGTCCATGCGGGACACTTCAGATGGCCAAGCAGGACGCCCTCGACCAGCTCTGGGCCTGGAAGGGTCGGCTGTAGACTGTACCACCTCAGCATGGGCGGCAGCAGTCTTGACTAGCTGGATGACAGGCAGTGACAAGGGCACTGGCGAGTGGCAGTGTTGGGAGCAGGAATGCTCTCATCCTGAGAGAGGACAGCAAGTTCATGCTCCACTGACCCACTGCCATTCCCCAGGAGCAGTACCTCCGCATCCTTAGCAGTCTATTGGAGCACAGATTGCTGGCCTGTTGCGACACCGTGAAAGCCCCGATTGACGGTGGTAGACCCAGCCACGATGGCAGCAGTCAGAGCTTGCGTGGCATCAAGCTGAGACTGCATGAGAGAAGTCTGAGATTGGATGCCACCAAGCATGTACTGCATTACAGCACTAAGACGTTGCGTCGCTTCTGCTTGTGCTGCAATGGAAGCTGCCAGATCGCCCATCATACGTGGCATCAGGTCTGGGTCGCCACGGTCTCTCTGGGAGTCTACCATCCTTTGCAGACTGGAAATGATGGGCTCCATTGTGCGCGCAGAGCCTTGTGCAATGTTGGAGGCGGACTCTTCCATGCTCGTTATCATTGTCAACAGGCTCCCAGGCACCCTTGCCATTGCACCTATCATCTCCGTGTGCATGCCCATCACCCTTCTTCGAAAAGCCTCCCCATCGAGGTCCTCATCTGAGTCCTGTGCAACAGAACTCGCATGCGAACTCGGCCTCCGGGGAGCTGGCCCCCGAGCTACCCTTTCCCCCTGGCCTTGCTGCAGCCCACTCATCCCCGGTGCATCACGCTGTGCAGATCCTGCTACTAAACTAGCCTCTAAAGAACGCGTAGTGCCAGTATCTGAGCTGGTGCCTGTGGCTAAGACATGCAGTGACGCGGTGTGTTCTTCCTCCTCCTCTTCTCCCACCTCCCTGCCTCGCCCCTAACCCTATCCCTATCCCTTTCCCCTTCCCTTCCCTTCCC